>JALPQD010000536.1:0-47076 GCA_023101885.1 Typhlomys cinereus | reverse complement strand
TTATTGGCCAAACCTGTATCCCTGAAATTGCTAATTTCATGCACTTGGTACTAATTGGCCTTGATTGGTACACCTGTGACACTGAAATTGCTAATTAGTCGCACCTGGTCCTAAGTAGCCTTGATTGACTATACCTTTTTCACTGAAATTGCTAATTAGACGCACTTGAATCTTATTAGGATTGATTGGCCACACCTGTGTCTCAGAAATTGCTTATTAGAAAATCCTGGTCCTAATTAGCCTTGGTTGTCCACACCTGTGTCACTGAAATTGCTAATTAGAACCACCTAGTCCTAATTAGCCTTGATTGTCCACACCTATATCTCTGAAATTGCTAATTTGAAACAACAGGTTCTATTTAGCCTTGATTGTCACTAATTAGAAACACCTGGTCAAAACCAGAGTTGATTGTCCACACATGTTTCCCTGAAATTTCTAATTAGAAACAACTGGTCCAAACTAGCCTTGATTGTCTACAACTGTACCACTGAAATTGATAATTAGACGACTTGGTCCTAATTAGCCTTGATTGTCCACACCTGTGCCATTGAAATTGCTAATTGGAAAAACTTGGTCCTACATAGACTTGGTTGTCCACACCTGTGTCACTGAAATTAATAAAAAAACACCAGGTGCTAATTAGCTTTGTTTGTTGGTAATTAGAAACACCTGGCCGTAACTGGCCTTGATTGGCCACACCTCTTTTACTGAAATGGCTAATTAGACGCAGGTGTTCCTAATTAGCCTTGATTGTCCACACCTGTGTCACTGAAATTGCTAATTAGAAAAACCTGGTCTTAATTAGCCTTGATTGTCCACACCTGTGCCACTGAAATTGCTAATTAGAAACTCCAGGTCGTAATTAGCCTTCATTTTTGCTAATTAGAAACACCTGGTCAAAATTAGCACTGATAGGCCACAGCTGTGTCACTGAAATTGCTAATAAGCACAGGAGGTCCTAATTAGCCTTGATTGTCCACGTCTGTGTCACTGAAATTGCTAATTGGAAAAACCTGTTCCTACATAGCCTTGGTTGTCCACACCTGTGTCACTGAAATTGATAAAGAAACACCAGGAGCTAATTTGCCTTGATTGTTGCTAATTAGAAACACCTGGTCCTAACTGGCCTTGATTGGCCAAACCTCTTTCACTGAAATGACTAATTAGACGCAGGCTGTCCTAATTAGCCTTGATTGTACACACTGTGTCACTGAAATTGCTAATTAGAAGCACCTGGTCCTAATTAGCCTTGATTGGCAACACCTGTGTCACTGAAATTGCTTATTAGAAGCACTTGGGCATAATTATCCTTGATTGGCCACACCTGTGTCACTGAAATTGCTAATTAGACGCACCTGGTCCTAATTAGCCTTGGTTGTTCAAACCTGTGTCACTGCAATTCCTAATTAGACACACCTGGTCCGAATTATCCTTTATTGGCCACACCTGTGTCACTGAAATTGCTAATTAGACACACCTGTTCCGAATTAGGCTTGATTCACCACACCTGTGTCACTGGAATTGCTAATTAGACGCACATGGTCCTAATCAGCCTTGATTGTCCACACCTATGCCACTGGAAATTGCTAATAGGAAAACCTGGTCCTACATAGACTTGTTGTCCACACCTGTGTCACTGAAATTGATAAAGAAACACCAGGTGCTAATTGCCTTGATTGTTGGTAATTAGAAACACCTGGCCATATCTGGCTTGATTGGCCACACCTCTTTTACTGAAATTGCTAATTAGATGCAGGTGTTCCTAATCAGCCTTGATTGTCCCACCCTGTGTCACTGAATTGCTAATTAACGCTGGTGGTCCTAATCAGCATTGATTGTCCAGATCTGCATCACTGAAAGTGCTAATTAGAAAAACCTGGTCCTAATTAGCCTTGATTGTCCACACCTGTGTCACTGAAATTGCTGATTAGAAAAACCTGGTCTTAATTAGCCTTGATTGTCCCCACTGTGCCACTGAAATTGCTAATTAGAACACCAGGTCGTAAATTAGCCTTCATTTTCACTAATTAGAAACACCTGATCAAAATTAGCGCTGATAGGCCACACCTGTGTCACTGAAATTGCTAATTAGAAAAACCTGGTCTTAATTAGCCTTGATTGTCCCCACCTGTGCCACTGAAATTGCTAATTAGAAACACCAGGTCGTAATTAGCCTTCATTTTCCCTAATTAGAAACACCTGGTCAAAATTAGCACTGATAGCCCACACCTGTGTCACTGAAATTGCTAATTAGACACAGGAGGTCCTAATTAGCCTTGATTGTCCACCTCTGTGTCACTGAAATTGCTAATTGGAAAAACCTGTTCCTACATAGCCTTGGTTGTCCACACCTGTGTCACTGAAATTGATAAAGAAACACCAGGAGCTAATTTGCCTTGATTGTTGCTAATTAGAAACACCTGGTCCTAACTGGCCTTGATTGGCCAAACCTCTTTCACTGAAATGACTAATTAGACGCAGGCTGTCCTAATTAGCCTTGATTGTAACACACTGTGTCACTGAAATTGCTAATTAGAAGCACCTGGTCCTAATTAGCCTTGATTGGCAACACCTGTGTCACTGAAATTGCTTATTAGAAGCACTTGGGCATAATTATCCTTGATTGGCCACACCTGTGTCACTGAAATTGCTAATTAGACGCACCTGGTCCTAATTAGCCTTGGTTGTTCAAACCTGTGTCACTGCAATTCCTAATTAGACACACCTGGTCCGAATTATCCTTTATTGGCCACACCTGTGTCACTGAAATTGCTAATTAGACACACCTGTTCCGAATTAGGCTTGATTCACCACACCTGTGTCACTGGAATTGCTAATTAGACGCACATGGTCCTAATCAGCCTTGATTGTCCACACCTATGCCACTGAAATTGCTAATAGGAAAAACCTGGTCCTACATAGACTTGGTTGTCCACACCTGTGTCACTGAAATTGATAAAGAAACACCAGGTGCTAATTAGCCTTGATTGTTGGTAATTAGAAACACCTGGCCATATCTGGCCTTGATTGGCCACACCTCTTTTACTGAAATTGCTAATTAGATGCAGGTGTTCCTAATCAGCCTTGATTGTCCCACACCTGTGTCACTGAAATTGCTAATTAGACGCTGGTGGTCCTAATCAGCATTGATTGTCCAGATCTGCATCACTGAAAGTGCTAATTAGAAAAACCTGGTCCTAATTAGCCTTGATTGTCCACACCTGTGTCACTGAAATTGCTGATTAGAAAAACCTGGTCTTAATTAGCCTTGATTGTCCCCACCTGTGCCACTGAAATTGCTAATTAGAAACACCAGGTCGTAATTAGCCTTCATTTTCACTAATTAGAAACACCTGATCAAAATTAGCGCTGATAGGCCACACCTGTGTCACTGAAATTGCTAATTAGAAAAACCTGGTCTTAATTAGCCTTGATTGTCCCCACCTGTGCCACTGAAATTGCTAATTAGAAACACCAGGTCGTAATTAGCCTTCATTTTCCCTAATTAGAAACACCTGGTCAAAATTAGCACTGATAGCCCACACCTGTGTCACTGAAATTGCTAATTAGACACAGGAGGTCCTAATTAGCCTTGATTGTCCACCTCTGTGTCACTGAAATTGCTAATTGGAAAAACCTGGTCCTACATAGCCTTGGTTGTCCACACTTGTGTCACTGAAATTGATAAAGAAACACCAGTGCTAATTTGCCTTGATTGTTGCTAATTAGAAACACCTGGTCCTAACTGGCCTTGATTGGCCAAACCCCTTTCACTGAAATGACTAATTAGACTCAGGCGGTCCTAATTAGCCTTGATTGTCCACACTGTGTCACTGAAATTGCTAATTAGAAGCACCTGGTCCTAATTAGCCTTGATTGGCCACACCTGTGTCAGAGAAATTGCTAATTAGAAGCACGTGGGCATAATTATCCTTGATTGGCCACACCTGTATCACTGAAACTGCTAATTAGACGCACCTGGTCCTAATTAGCCTTGATTGTTCAAACCTGTGTCACTGCAATTCCTAACTAGACACACCTGATCCGAATGATACTTGATTGGTCAAAACTGTGCGACTGAAATTGCTAATTAGACGCACATGGTCCAAACTTGCCTTGATTGGCCACACCTGTGTCACTGACATTGCTAATTAGACGCACCTGTTCCGCATTAGGCTTGATTCACCACACCTGTGTCACTGAAATTGCTAATTAGATGCACGTGGTACTAATCAGCCTTGATTGTCCACACCTGTGTCACTGGAATTGCTAATTAGAACCACCTGGTCCTTATTAGACTTGATTGTCCACACCTATGTCTCTGAAATTGCCAATTTGAAACACTAGGTGCTATTTAGCCTTGATTGTCACTAATTAGAAACAACTGGTCGAAACTAGACTTGATTGTCCACACCTGTTTCCCTCAAATTTCTAATTAGAAACACCTGGTCCAAACTAGCCTTGATTGTCCACACCTGTGCCACTGAAATTGCTGATTAAATTAACCTGGTTCTAATTAGAATTGTTTGTCCACACCTGTGTCACTGAAATTACTAATTAGAAAAACTGGTCCTAATTAGCCTTGATTGTCCACACCTATGTATCTGAAATTGCTAATTTGAAACACCAGGTGCTAATTAGCCTTGATTATCACTAATTAGAAACACTTGGTCGAAACTAGACTTTATTGTCCACACCTGTTTTCCTGAAATTTCTAATTAGAAACACCTGGTCCAAACTAGCCTTGATTGTCCACACCTGTGCCACTGAAATTGCTAATTGGAAAAACCTGGTCCTACATAGACTTGGTTGTCCACACCTGTGTCACGGAAATTGATAAAGAAACACCAGGTGCTAATTAACCGTGATTGTTGGTAATTAGAAACACCTGGCCGTAACTGGCCTTGATTGGCCACACCTCTGTAACTGAAATGGCTAATTAGACGCAGGTGTTCCTAATTAGCCTTGTTTTTCCACACCTGTGTCATTGAAATTGCTAATTAGACGCTGGTGGTCCTAATTAGCCTTCATTGTTCAAACCTGTGTCACTGCAATTCCTAATTAGACACACCTGTTCCGAATTATCCTTGATTGGCCACAACTGTGCAACTGAAATTGCTAATTAGACGCACCTGTTCCGAATTAGGCTTGATTCACCACACCTGTGTCACTGAAATTGCTAATTAGAAGCACTTGGGCATAATTATCCTTGAATGGCCACACCTGTGTCACTGAAATTGCTAATTAGACGCACCTGGTCCTAATTAGCCTTGATTGTTCAAACCTTTGTCACTGCAATTGCTAATTAGACGCACCTGGTTCTAATTAGTCTTGATTGGCCACAACTGTGCCACTGAAATTACTAATTAGACGCAAATGGTCCAAATTTGCCTTGATTGGCCACACCTGTGTCACTGAAATTGCTAATTAGACACACCTGTTCCAAATTAGGTTTGATTCACCACACCTGTGTCACTGAAATTGCTAAATAGACACACGTGGTACTAATCAGCCTTGATTGTCCACACCTGTGTCACTGGAATTACTAATTAGAACCACCTGGTCCTTATTAGCCTTGATTGTCCACACCTATGTCTCTGAAATTGCTATTTGAAACACCAGGTGCTAATTAGCCTTGATTGTCACTAATTAGAAACACCTGGTCGAAACTAGACTTGATTGTCCACACCTGTTTTCCTGAAATTTCTAATTAGAAACACCTGGTCCAAACTAGCCTTGATTGTCCACACCTGTGCCACTGAATGTGCTAATTGGAAAAACCTGGTCCTACATAGACTTGGTTGTCCACCCCTGTGTCACTGAAATTCGTAAAGAAACACCAGGTGCTAATTTGCCTTGATGGTTGCTAATTAGAGACACCTGGTCCTAACTGGCCTTGATTGGCCAAACCTCTTTCACTGAAATGACTAATTAGACGCAGGCAGTCCTAATTAGCCTTGATTGTCCACACTGTGTCACTGAAATTGCTAATTAGAAGCACCTGGTCCTAATTAGCCTTGATTGGCCACACCTGTGTCAGAGAAATTGCTACTTAAAGCACGTGGGCATAATTATCCTTGATTGGCCACACCTGTGTCACTGAAATTGCTAATTAGACGCACCTGGTCCTAATTAGCCTTGATTGTTCAAACCTGTGCCACTGTAATTCCTAATTAGACACACCTGCTCCGAATTATCCTTGATTGGCCACAACTGTGCCACTTAAACTGCTAATTAGACGCACATGGTCCAAATTAGCCTTTATTGGCCTCAACTGTGTCAGAGAAATTGCTAATTAGAAGCCCGTGGGCATAATTATCCTTGATTGGCCACAGCTGTGTCACTGTAATTCCTAATTAGACGCACCTGGTCCGAATTATCCTTGATTGGCCACAACTATGCCACTGAAATTGCTAATGAGACGCACATGGTCCAAATTTGCCTTGATTGTCCACACCTGTGTCACTGAAATTGCTAATTAGACGCACGTCGGCCAAATTAGCCTTGATTGGCCACACCTGTGTCAGAGAAATTGCTAATTAGAAGCACTTGGGCATAATTATCCTTGAATGGCCACACCTGTGTCACTGAAATTGCTAATTAGACGCACCTGGTCCTAATTAGCCTTGATTGTTCAAACCTTTGTCACTGCAATTGCTAATTAGATGCACCTGGTTCTAATTAGTCTTGATTGGCCACAACTGTGCCACTGAAATTACTAATTAGACGCAAATGGTCCAAATTTGCCTTGATTGGCCACACCTGTGTCACTGAAATTGCTAATTAGACACACCTGTTCCAAATTAGGTTTGATTCACCACACCTGTGTCACTGAAATTGCTAAATAGACACACGTGGTACTAATCAGCCTTGATTGTCCACACCTGTGTCACTGGAATTACTAATTAGAACCACCTGGTCCTTATTAGCCTTGATTGTCCACACCTATGTCTCTGAAATTGCTATTTGAAACACCAGGTGCTAATTAGCCTTGATTGTCACTAATTAGAAACACCTGGTCGAAACTAGACTTGATTGTCCACACCTGTTTTCCTGAAATTTCTAATTAGAAACACCTGGTCCAAACTAGCCTTGATTGTCCACACCTGTGCCACTGAATGTGCTAATTGGAAAAACCTGGTCCTACATAGACTTGGTTGTCCACCCCTGTGTCACTGAAATTCGTAAAGAAACACCAGGTGCTAATTTGCCTTGATGGTTGCTAATTAGAGACACCTGGTCCTAACTGGCCTTGATTGGCCAAACCTCTTTCACTGAAATGACTAATTAGACGCAGGCAGTCCTAATTAGCCTTGATTGTCCACACTGTGTCACTGAAATTGCTAATTAGAAGCACCTGGTCCTAATTAGCCTTGATTGGCCACACCTGTGTCAGAGAAATTGCTACTTAAAAGCACGTGGGCATAATTATCCTTGATTGGCCACACCTGTGTCACTGAAATTGCTAATTAGACGCACCTGGTCCTAATTAGCCTTGATTGTTCAAACCTGTGCCACTGTAATTCCTAATTAGACACACCTGCTCCGAATTATCCTTGATTGGCCACAACTGTGCCACTTAAACTGCTAATTAGACGCACATGGTCCAAATTAGCCTTTATTGGCCTCAACTGTGTCAGAGAAATTGCTAATTAGAAGCCCGTGGGCATAATTATCCTTGATTGGCCACAGCTGTGTCACTGTAATTCCTAATTAGATGCACCTGGTCCGAATTATCCTTGATTGGCCACAACTATGCCACTGAAATTGCTAATGAGACGCACATGGTCCAAATTTGCCTTGATTGTCCACACCTGTGTCACTGAAATTGCTAATTAGACGCACCTGTTCCGAATTAGGCTTGATTCACCACACCTGTGTCACTGAAATTGCTAATTAGATGCACGTGGTCCTAATCAGCCTTGATTGTCCACACCTGTGTCACTGGAATTGCTAATTAGAACCACCTGTTCCTTATTAGACATGATTGTCCACACCTATGTCACTGAACTTCCTAATTTGAGACACCAGGTGCTAATTAGCCGTTATTGTCACTAATTAGAAACAAATGGTCGAAACTAGACTTGATTGTCCACACCTGTTTCCCTCAAATTTCTAATTAGAAACACCTGGTCCAAACTAGCCTTGGTTGTCCACACCTGTGCCACTGAAATTGCTAATTAGACCAACCTGGTACTAATTAGACTTGATTGTCCACACCTGGGTCACTGAAATTGATAAAGAAACACCAGGTGCTAATTAGCCTTGATTGTTGGTAATTAGAAACACCTGGCAGTAACTGGCCTTGATTGGCCACACCTCTTTTACTGAAACGGCTAATTAGACGCATGGGTTCCTAATCAGCCTTGATTGTCCACACCTGTGTCACTGAAAGTGCTAATTAGAAAAACCTGGTCCTAATTAGCCTTGATTGTCCACACCTGTGCCACTGAAATTGCTAATTAGAAACACCAGGTCGTAATTAGCCTTCATTTTCGCTAATGAGAAACACCTGGTCAAAATTATCGCTGATAGGCCACACCTGTGTCACTGAAATTGCTAATTAGACACAGGATGTCCTAATTAGCGTTGATTGTCCACCTCTGTGTCACTGAAATTGCTAATTGGAAAAACCTGGTCCTACATAGCCTTGGTTGTCCACACCTGTGTCACTGAAATTGATAAAGAAACACCAGGTGCTAATTTGCCTTGATTGTTGCTAATTAGAAACACCTGGTCCTAACTGGCCTTGATTGGCCAAACCGCTTTCACTGAAATGACTAATTAGACACAGGCGGTCCTAATTAGCCTTGATTGTCCACACTGTGTCACTGAAATTGCTAATTAGAAGCACCTGGTCCTAATTAGCCTTGATTGGCCACACCTGTGTCAGAGAAATTGCTAATTAGAAGCACGTGGGCATAATTATCCTTGATTGGCCACACCTGTGTCACTGAAATTGCTAATTAGACGCACCTGGTCCTAATTAGCCTTGATTGTTCAAACCTGTGTCACTGCAATTCCTAATTAGACACACCTGGTCCGAATTATCCTTGATTGGCCAAAACTGTGCCACTGAAATTGCTAATTAGACGCACATGGTCGAAACTTGCCTTGATTGGCCACACCTGTGTCACTGAAATTGGTAATTATATGCACCTGTTCCGAATTAGGCTTGATTCACCACACCTGTGTCACTGAAATTGCTAATTAGATGCACGTGGTCCTAATCAGCCTTGATTGTCCACACCTGTGTGACTGGAATTGTTAATTAGAACACCTGGTCCTTATTAGACTTGATAGTCCACACCTATGTCTCTGAAATTGCTAATTTGAAACACCAGGTGCTAATTAGCCTTGATTGTCACTAATAAGAAACAACTGGTCGAAACTAGACTTGATTGTCCACCTCTGTTTCCCTCAAATTTCTAATTAGAAACACCTGGTCCAAAATAGCCTTGATTGTCCACACCTGTGCCACTGAAATTGCTAATTAGACCAACCTGGTCCTAATTAGACTAGATTGTCCACACCTGTGTCACTGAAATTACTAATTAGAAAAACTGGTCCTAATTAGCCTTGATTGTCCACACCTATGTCTCTGAAATTGCTAATTTGAAACACCAGGTGCTAATTAGCCTTGATTGTCACTAATTAGAAACACCTGGTCGAAACTAGACTTGATTGTCCACATGTGTTTCCCTGAAATTTCTAATTAGAAACACCTGGTCCAAAATAGCCTTGATTGTCCACACCAGTGCCACTGAAATTGCTAATTGGAAAAACCTGGTCCTACATAGTCTTGGTTGTCCACACCTGTGTCACTGAAATTGATAAAGAAACACCAGGTGCTAATTAGCCTTGATTGTTGCTAATTAGAAACACCTGGCCATAACTGGCCTTGATTGGCCACAACTCTTTTACTGAAATGGCTAATTAGACGCAGGTGTTCCTAATTAGCCTTGATTGTCCACACCTGTGTCACTGAAATTGCTAATTAGAAACACCTGGTCCTAATTAGCCTTGATGGGCCACACTTGTGTCAGAGAAATTGCTACTTAGAAGCACATGGGCATAATTATCCTTGATTGTCCACACCTGTGTCACTGAAATTGCTAATTAGAAAAACCTGGTCTTAATTAGCCTTGATTGTCCACACCTGTGCCACTGAAATTGCTAATTATAAACACCAGGTCGTAATTAGCCTTCATTTTCGCTAATTAGAAACACCTGGTCAAAATGAGCGCTGATAGGCCACACCTGTGTCACTGAAATTGCTAATGGAATCAGGAGGCCCTAATTAGCCTTGATTGTCCACCTCTGTGTCACTGAAATTGCTAATTGGGAAAACCTGGTCCTACATAGCCTTGGTTGTCCACACCTGTGTCACTGAAATTGATAAAGAAACACCAGGTGCTAATTTGCCTTGATTGTTGCTAATTAGAAATACCTGGTCCTAACTGGCCTTGATTGGCCAAACCTCTTTCACTGAAATGACTAATTAGATGCAGGCGGTCCTAATTAGCCTTGATTGTCCACACTGTGTCACTGAAATTGCTAATTAGAAGCACCAGGTCCTAATTAGCCTTGATTGGCCACACCTGTGTCACTGAAATTGCGAATTAGACGCACCTGGTCCTAATTAGCCTTGATTGTTCAAACCTGTGTCACTGCAATTCCTAATTAGACACACCTGGTCCGAATTACCCTTGATTGGCCACAACTGTGCCACTGAAATTGCTAATTAGACGCACATGGTCCAAATTTGCCTTGATTGGCCACACCTGTGTCACTGAAATTGATAATCAGACGCACCTGTTCCGAGTTAGGCTTGATTCACCACACCTGTGTCTCTGAAATTGCTAAATAGACGCACGTGGTCCTAATCAGCCTTGATTGTCCACACCTATGTCTCTGAAATTGCTAATTTGAAACACCAGGTGTTAATTAGCCTTGATTGTCACTAATTAGAAACACCTGGTCGAAACTAGACTTGATTGTCCACATCTGTTTCCCTGAAAATTCTAATTAGAAACACCAGGTCCAACCTAGCCTTGATTGTCCACACCTGTGCCACTGAAATTGCTAATTAGACCAACCTGGTCCTACATAGACTTGGTTGTCCACACCTGTGTCACGGAAATTGATAAAGAAACACCAGGTGCTAATTAGCCTTGATTGTTGGTAATTAGAAACACCTGGCCGTAACTGGCCTTGATTGGCCACACCTCTTTTACTGAAATGGCTAATTAGACGCAGGTGTTCCTAATTAGCCTTGATTGTCCACACCTGTGTCACTGAAATTGCTAATTAGACGCTGGTGGTCCTAATCAGCATTGATTGTCCAGACCTGCGTCACTGAAAGTGCTAATCAGAAAAACCTGGTCCTAATTAGCCTTGATTTTCCACACCTGTGTCACTGAAATTGCTAATTGGAAAAACCTGGTCCTACATAGCCTTGGTTGTCCACACCTCTGTCACTGAAACTGATAATTAGGTACAGCTGTTCCTAATTTGCCCTGATTGTCACAAAGTAGAAACACCTAGCCCAAATTACCCTTGATTGTCTACACCTATCTCTCTGAAATTGCTAATTTGAAACACCAAGTCCTAATTAGCCTTGATTGTAGCTAATTAGAAACACCTGATCGAAATTTACCTTGATTGTTCACACCTGTTTCCCTGAAATTGCTAATTAGAAACACCTGGTCGTAATTGGCCTTGATTGTCCACAACTGTGTCACTGAGAATGTTAATTAGAAACACCTGTTCCAATTTAGGCTTGATTGGATACACCTGTGTCACTAAAATTAGTAATTGGAAGCACCTGGTCCTATTTATTCTTGATTTGCCACACCTTGTCTCCGAAATTGCTAATTAGATGCACCTGGTCTTAATTAGCCTTGATTGTCCATGCTGTGTCACTGCAATTGCTAATTAGACGCACCTGGTCATAATTAGCCTTGATGTCCAAACCTGTGTCAGTGCAATTGATAATTATATGCATCTGTTCCTAATTAGACTTGATTGTATATACCTGTGTCACTGAAATTGCTAATTAGACGCACCTGATCCTAATTAGGATTGATTGGCCACAGCTGTGTCAGAGAAATTACTAATTAGAAAAACCTGGTCCTAATTAGCATTGGTTGTCCAAACTTGTGTCACTGAAATTGATAATTAGAAACACCTGGTCCTAATTAGCATTGATTGTCGTTAGTTAGAAACACCTGGTCCAAATTAGCGTTAATTGGCCACACCTCGTTCACTGAAATTGCTAATTAGACACAGGTGGTCCTAATTAGTCTTGATTGGCCACACCTGTGTCACTGAAATTGCTAATTAGCTGCACGAGGTCCTGATCAGCCTTGATTGTCCAGACCCGTGTCACTGGAATTGCTAATTAGAACCACCTGGTCCCAATTAGCCTTGATTGTGCACACCTATGTTTCTGAAATGGCTAATTTGAAACACCAGGTCGTAATTATCCTTGATTGTCCCTAATTTGGGACAACTGGTCGCAATTAGCCTTGACTGTCCACACCTGTGTCACTGAAATTGTTAATTAGATACACCTGGTCCTAATTAGCCTTGCTTGGCCACACCTGTGTCACTGAAATTGCTAATTAGAGGCACCTGGTCCTAATGAGCCTTGATTGTCCAAACCTGTGTCAATGTAATAGGTAATCAGGTGCACCTGGTCCTAAATAGCCTTACTTGGCCACACCTGTGTCACTGAAATTGCTAATTAGAAGCACCTGGTCCTAATTAGCATTGATTGGCCACACCTGTGTCAGAGAAATTGCTAATACAAGCACGTGGACATAATTAGCCTTGATTGTTCAAACCTGTGTCACTGCAATTCCTAATTAGACGCACCTGTTCCGAATTAGGCTTGATTGGCCACACCTGTGTCACTGAAATTGCTAATTAGACCCACGTGGTCCTAAGCAGCCTTGATTGTCCACATCTGTGTCACTGAAATTACTAATTAGAAAAACTGGTCCTAATGAGTCTTGATTGTCCACACTTGGGTCACTGAATTTTCTAGTTAGAAACACCAGGTCATAATTAGCTTGATTGTCACTTAGTTGAAACACTTGGTCATAACTAGCCTGATTGTCCACACCTGTGTCACTGAAATTGCTAATTTGAAACACTTGGTCCAAATTAGCCTTGATTGGTCACACCATTTGCACTGAAATTGCTAATTAGACGCACCTGGTCCTAATTAGCCCTTATTGGCCAAACCTGTATCCCTGAAATTGCTAATTTCATGCACCTGGTACTAATTGGCCTTGATTGGCTACACCTGTGACACTGAAATTGCTAATTAGTCGCAGCTGGTCCTAAGAAGTCTTTATTGTCTATACCTTTTTCAATGAAATTGCTAATTAGACGCACTTGATCCTTGTTAGGATTGATTGGCCACACCTGTGTCTGAGAAATTGCTAATTAGAAAAACCTGGTCCTAATTAGCCTTGGTTGTCCACACCTGTGTCACTGAAATTGCTAATTAGAACCACCTAGTCCTAATTAGCCTTGATTGTCCACACCTATGTCTCTGAAATTGCTAATTTGAAACACCAGGTTCTAATTAGCCTTGATTGTCACTAATTAGAAACACCTGGTCGAAACTAGAGTTGATCATCCACACATGTTTCCCTGAAATTTCTAATTAGAAACACCTGGTCCAAACTAGCCTTGATTGTCTACACCTGTGCCACTGAAATTGATAATTAGACGACTTGGTCCTAATTAGCCTTGATTGTCCACACCTGTGCCACTGAAATTGCTAATTGGAAAAACCTGATCCTTATTAGACTTGATTGTCCACACCTATGTCTCTGAAATTGCTAATTTGAAACACCAGGTGCTAATTAGCCTTACTTGTCACTAATTAGAAACACCTGGTCGAAACTAGACTTGATTGTCCACACCTGTTTCCCTGAAATTTCTAATTAGAAACACCTGGTCCAAACTAGCCTTGATTGTCCACACCTGTGCCACTGAAATTACTAATTGGAAAAACCTGGTCCTACATAGACTTGGTTGTCCACACCTGTGTCACTGAAATTGATAAAGAAACACCAGGTGCTAATTAGCCTTGATTGTTGGTAATTAGAAACACCTGGCCGTAACTGGCCTTGATTGGCCAAACCCCTTTCACTGAAATGACTAATTAGACGCAGGCGGTCCTAATTAGCCTTGATTGTCCACACTGTGTCACTGAAATTGCTAATTAGAAGCCCCTGGTCCTAATTAGCCTTGATTTGTCACACCTGTGTCAGAGAAATTGCTACTTAGAAGCACGTGGGCATAATTATCCTTGATTGGCCACACCTGTGTCACTGAAATTGCTAATTAGACGCACCTGTTCCGAATTAGGCTTGATTCACCACACCTGTGTCACAGAAATTGCTAATTAGATGCACGTGGTCCTAATTAGCCTTGATTGTCCACATCTGTGTCACTGGAATTGCAAATTAGAACCACCTGGTCCTTATTAGCCTTGATTGTCCACACCTATGTCTCTGAAATTGCTAATTTGAATAATCAGGTGCTAATTTGCCTTGATTGTCACTAATTAGAAACACCTGGTCGAAACTAGACTTGATTGTCCACACCTGTTTCCCTGAAATTTCTAGTTAGAAACACCTGGTCCAATCTAGCCTTGATTGTCCACACCTGTGCCACTGAAATTGCTAATTGGAAAAACCTGGTCCTACGTAGACTTGGTTGTCCACACCTGTGTCACTGAAATTCATAAAGAAACACCAGGTGCTAATGAGCCTTGATTGTTGGTAATTAGAAACACCTGGCCGTAACTGGCCTTGAATGGCCACACCTCTTTTACTGAAATGACTAATTAGACGCAGGTGTTCCTAATTAGCCTTGATTGTCCGCACCTGTGTCACTGAAATTGCTGATTAGACGCTGGTGGTCCTAATCAGCATTGATAGTCCAGACCTGCGTCACTGAAAGTGCTAATTAGAAAATCCTGGTCCTAATTAGCCTTGATTTTCCACACCTGTGTCACTGAAATTGCTAATTAGAAAAACTTGGTCTTAATTAGCCTTGATTGTCCACACCTGTGCCACTGAAATTGCTAATTAGAAACACCAGGTCATAATTAGCCTTCCTTTTCGCTAATTAGAAACACCTGGTCAAAATTAGCACTGATAGGCCACACCTGTGTAACTGAAATTTCTAATTAGACACAGGAGGTCCTAATTAGCCTTGAGTGTACACCTCTGTGTCACTGAAATTGCTAATTGGAAAAACCTGGTCCTACATAGCCTTGGTTGTCCACACCGGTGCCACTGAAATTGAAAAAGAAACACCAGGTGCTAATTTGCCTTGATTGTTGCTAATTAGATACACCTGGTCCTAACTGGCCTTGATTGGCCAAACCTCTTTCACTGAAATGACTAATTAGATACAGGCGGTCCTAATTAGCCTTGATTGTCCACACTGTGTCACTAAAATTGCTAATTAGAAGCACCTGTTCCTAATTAGCCTTGATTGGCCACAACTGTGTCACTGAAATTGCTAATTAGACACAGGAGGTCCTAATTAGCCTTGATTGTCCACCTGTGTGTCACTGAAATTGGTAATTGGAAAAACCTGGTCCTACATAACCTTGGTTGTCCACACCTGTGTCACTGAAATTAATAAAGAAACACCAGGTGCTAATTTGCCTTGATTGTTGCCAATTAGAAACACCTGGTTCTAACTGGCCTTGATTGGCCAAACCTCTTTCCTGAAATGACTAATTAGATGCAGGCGGTCCTATTTAGCCTTGATTGTCCACACTGTGGCACTGATATTGCTAATTAGAAACAACTGGTCCTAATTAGCCTTGATTGGCCACAACTGTGTCAGAGAAATTGCTAATTAGAAGAACGTGGGCATAATTATCCTTGATTGGCCATACCTGTGTCACTGAAATTGCTAATTAGATGCACCTGGTCCTAATTAGCCTTGATTGTTCAAACCTGTGTCACTGCAATTCCTAATTAGACGCACCTGGTCCGAATTATCCTTGATTGGCCACAACTGTGCCACTGAAATTGCTAATTAGATGCACATGGTCCAAATTTGCCTTGATTGGCCACACCTGTGTCACTGAAACTGCTAATTAGACGCACCTGTTCCGAACTAGGCTTGATTCACCATACCTGTGTCACTGAAATTGCTAATTAGACGCACGTGGTCCTAATCAGCCTTGATTGTCCACACCTGTGTCACTGGAATTGCTAATTAGAACCACCTGGTCCTTATTAGACTTGATCGTCCACACCTATGTCTCTGAAATTGCTAATTTGAAACACCAGGTGCTAATTAGCCTTGATTGTCCACACCTCTTTCCCTGAAATTTCTAATTAGAAACACCTGGTCCACGCTAGCCATGATTGTCCACACCTGTGCCACTGATATTGCTAATTGGAAAAACCTGGTCCTACATAGACTTGGTTGTCCACACCTGTGTCACTGAAATTGATAAAGAAACACCAGGTGCTAATTAGCCTTGATTGTTCCTAATTAGAAACACCTGGCCGTAACTGGCCTTCATTGGCCACACCTCTTTTACTGAAATGGCTAATGAGACACAGGTGTTCCTAATTAGCCTTGATTGTCCACACCTGTGTCACTGAAATTGCTAATTAGACGCTGGTGGTCCTAATCAGCATTGATTGTCCAGACCTGCGTCACTGAAAGTGCTAATTAGAAAATCCTGGTCCTAATTAGCCTTGATTTTCCACACCTGTGTCACTGAAATTGCTAATTAGAAAAACCTGGTCTTAATTAGCCTTGATTGTCCACACCTGTGCCACTGAAATTGCAAATTAGAAACACCAGGTCGTAATTAGCCTTCATTTTCGCTAATTAGAAACACCTGGTCAAAATTAGCACTGATAGGCCACACCTGTGTCACTGAAATTGCTAATTAGACACAGGAGGTCCTAATTAGCCTTGATTGTCCACCTCTGTGTTACTGAAATTGCTAATTGGAAAATCCTGGTCCTACATAGCCTTGGTTGTCCACACCTGTGTCACTGAAATTGATGAAGAAACACCCGGTGCTAATTTGCCTTGATTGTTGCTAATTAGATACACCTGGTCCTAACTGGCCTTGATTGGCCAAACCTCTTTCACTGAAATGACTAATTAGATACAGGCGGTCCTAATTAGCCTTGATTGTCCACACTGTGTCACTGAAATTGCTAATTAGAAGCACCTGTTCCTAATTAGCCTTGATTGGCCACACCTGTGTCAGAGAAATTGCTACTTAGAAGCACGTGGGCATAATTATCCTTGATTGGCCACACCTGTGTCACTGAAATTGCTAATTAGATGCACCTGGTCCTAATTAGCCTTGATTGATCAAACCTGTGTCACTGCAATTCCTAATTAGACGCACCTGTTCCAAATTATCCTTGATTGGCCACAACTGTGTCACTGAAATTGCTAATTAGATGCACATGGTCCAAATTTGCCTTGATTGGCCACACCTGTGTCACTGAAATTGCTAATTAGACGCACCTGTTCCCAATTAGGCTTGATTCACCACACCTGTGTCACTGAAATTGCTAATTAGATGCACGTGGTCCTAATCAGCCTTGATTGTCCACACCTGTGTCACTGAAATTGCTAATTAGAACCACCTGGTCCTTATTAGACTTGATCGTCCACACCTATGTCTCTGAAATTGCTAATTTGAAACACCAGGTGCTAATTAGCCTTGATTGTCCACACCTGTTTCCCTCAAATTTCTAATTAGAAACACCTGGTCCAAGCTAGCTATGATTGTCCACACAGGTGCCACTGAAATTGCTAATTAGACCAACCTGGTCCTACATAGACTTGGTTGTCCACACCTGTGTCACTGAAATTCATAAAGAAACACCAGGTGCTAATTAGCCTTGATTGTTGGTAATTAGAAACACCTGGCCTTAACTGGCTTTCATTGGCCACACCTCTTTTACTGAAATGGCTAATAAGATGCAGGTGTTCCTAATTAGCCTTGATTGTCCACACCTGTGTCACTCAAATTGCTAATTAGACGCTGGTGGTCCTAATCAGCATTGATTGTCCAGACCTGCGTCACTGAAAGTGCTAATTAGAAAAACCTAGTCCTAATTAGCCTTGATTGTCCACACCTGTGTCACTGAAATTGCTAATTAGAAAAACCTGGTCTTAATTAGCCTTGATTGTCCACACCTGTGCCACTGAAATTGCTAATTAGAAACACCAGGTCGTAATTAGCCTTCATTTTCGCTAATTAGAAACACCTGGTCAAAATTAGCACTGATAGGCCACACCTGTGTAACTGAAATTTCTAATTAGACACAGGAGGTCCTAATTAGCCTTGATTGTCCACCTCTGTGTTATTGAAATTGCTAATTGGAAAATCCTGGTCCTACATAGCATTGGTTGTCCACACCTGTGTCACTGAAATTGCTAATTAGAAGCACATGGTCCAAATTTGCCTTGATTGGCCTCACCTGTGTCACTGACATTGCTATTTAGACGCACCTGTTCCGAATTAGGCTTGATTCACCACACCTGTGTCACTGAAATTGCTAATTAGACGCACCTGGTCCTAGTCAGCCTTGATTGTCCACACCTGTGTCACTGGAATTGCTAATTAGAACCACCTGGTCCTTATTAGACTTGTTTGTCCACACCTATGTCTCTGAAATTGCTAATTTGAAACACCAGGTGCTAATTAGCCTTGATTGTCACTAATAGAAACACCTGGTCGAAACTAGACTTGATTGTCCACACCTGTTTCCCTGAAATTTCTAATTAGAAACACCTGGTCCAAACTAGCCTTGATTGTCCACACCTGTGCCACTGAAAATGCTAATTGGAAAAACCTGGTCCTACATAGACTTGGTTGTCCACACCTGTGTCACTGAAATAGATAAATAAACACCAGGTGCTAATTTGCCTTTATTGTTGCTAATTAAAAACACCTGGTCCTAACTGGCCTTGATTGGCCAAACCTCTTACACTGAAATGACTAATTAGACGCAGGCGGTCCTAATTAGCCTTGATTGTCCACACTGTGTCACTGAAATTGCTAATTAGAAGCACCTGGTCCTAATTAGCCTTGATTGGCCACACCTGTGTCACTGAAATTACTAATTAGAAGCACGTGGGCGTAATTATCCTTGATTGGACACACCTGTGTCACTGAAATTACGAATTAGACGCACCTGGTCCTAATTAGCCTTGATTGATCAAACCTGTGTCACTGCAATTCCTAATAAGACACACCTGGTCCGAGTTATCCTTGATTGGCCACAACTGTGGCACTGAAATTGCTAATTAGAAAAACTGGTCCTAATTAGCCTTGATTGTTGCTAATTATAAACACCTGACCGTACCTGGCCTTGATTGGCCACACCTCTTTTACTGAAATGGCTAACTAGACGCAGGTGTTCCTAATTAGCCTTGATTGTCCTCACCTGTGTCACTGAAATTGCTAATTAGACGCTGGTGGTCCTAATCAGCATTGATTGTCCACACCTTCATTACTGAAAGTGTTAATTGGCAAAACCTGGTCCTAATTAGCCTTGATTGTCCACACCTGTGTCACTGAAATTGCTAATTAGAAAAACCTGGTCTTAATTAGCCTTGATTGTCCACACCTGTGCCACTGAAATTGCTAATTTGAAACACCAGGTCGTAATTAGCCTTCATTTTCGCTAATTAGAAACACCTGGTCAAAATTAGCGCTGATAGGCCACACCTGTGTCACTGAAATTACAAATTAGACACAGGAGGTCCTAATTAGCCTTGATTGTACACCCCTGTGTCACTGAAATTCCTAATTGGAATAACCTGGTCCTACATAGCCTTGGTTGTCCACACCTGTGTCACTGAAATTGATAAAGAAACACCAGGTGCTAATTTGCCTTGATTGTTGGTAATTAGATACACCTGGTCCTATCTGGCCTTGATTGGCCAAACCTCTTTTACTGAAATGACTAAGTAGACACAGGCGGTCCTAATTAGCCTTGATTGTCCACACTGTGTCACTGAAATTGCTAATTAGAAGCACCTGGTCCTAACTAGCCTTGATTGGCCACAACTGTGTCAGAAAAATTGCTAATTAGAAGCACATGGTCCAAATTTGCCTTGATTGTCCACACCTGTGTCACTGAAATTGCTAATTAGACGTACCTGTTTCGAATTAGGCTTGATTGGCCACACCTGTGTCACTGAAATTGCTAATTAGACGCATGTGTTCCTAATCAGCATTGATTGTCCACACCTGTGTCACTGGAATTGCTAATTAGAACCACCTGGTCCTTATTAGACTTGATTGTCCACACCTACGTCTCTGAACTTGCTAATTTGAAACACCAGGTGCTAATTGGCCTTGATTTTCACTAATTAGAAACAAATGGTCGAAACTAGACTTGATTGTCCACACCTGTGACACTGAAATTGCTAATTAGACCAACCTGGTCCTAATTAGACTTAATTGTCCACACCTGTGTCAATGAAATTGATAAAGAAACACCAGGTGCTAATTAGCCTTGATTGTTGGTAATTAGAAACACCTGGCCATAACTGGCCTTGACTGGCCACACCTCTTTTACTGAAATGGCTAATTAGACGCTGGTGGTCCTAATCAGCATTGATTGTCCAGACCTGCTTCACTGAAAGTGCTAATTAGAAAAACCTGGTCCTAATAAGCCTTGATTGTCCACACCTGTGTCACTGAAAGTGCTAATTAGAAAAACCTGGTCTTAATTAGCCTTGATTGTCCACACCTGTGCCACTGAAATTGCTAATTAGAAACACCAGGTAGTAATTAGCCTTCATTTTCGCTAATGAGAAACACCTGGTCAAAATTAGCACAGATAGGCCACGCTTGTGTCACTGAAATTGCTACATAGACACAGGAGGTCCTAATTAGCCTTGATTGTCCACCTCTGTGTTACTGAAATTGGTAATTGGAAAATCCTGGTCCTTCATAGCCTTGGTTGTCCACACCTGTGTCACTGAAATTGATGAAGAAACACCAGGTGCTAATTTGACTTGATTGCTGCTAATTAGAAACACCTGCTCCTAATTGGCCTTGATTGGCCAAACCTCTTTCACTGAAATGACTAATTAGACGCAGGCGGTCCTAATTAGCCTTGATTGTCCACACTGTGTCACTGAAATTGCTAATTAGAACCACCCCGTCCTTATTAGACTTGATTGTCCACACCTATGTCTCTGAACTTGCTAATTTGAAACACCAGGTGCTAATTAGCCTTGATTGTCACTAATTAGAAACAACTGGTCGAAACTAGACTTGATTGTCCACACCTGTTTCCCTCAAATTTCTAATTAGAAACACCTGGTCCAAACTAGCCTTGATTTTCCACACCTGTGCCACTGAAATTGCTAATTAGACCAACCTGGTCCTAATTAGACTTGATTGTCCACACCTATGTCTCTGGAATTGCTAATTTGAAACACCAGGTGCTAATTTGGCTTGATTGGTGCTAATTAGAAACACCTGGTCCTACATGGCCTTGATTGGCCAAACCTCTTTAACTGAAATGACTAATTAGACGCAGGCGGTCCTAATTAGCCTTGATTGTCCACACTGTGTCACTGAAATTGCTAATTAGAAGCACCTGGTCCTAATTAGCCTTGATTGGCCACACCTGTGTCAGAGAAATTGCTACTTAGAAGCACGTGGGCATAATTATCCTTGATTGGCCACACCTGTGTCACTGAAATTGCTAATTAGACGCACCTGTTCCGAATTAGGCTTGATTCACCACACCTGTGTCACAGAAATTGCTAATTAGATGGACGTGGTCCTAATCAGCCTTGATTGTCCACATCTGTGTCACTGGAATTGCTAATTATCACCACCTGGTCCTTATTAGCCTTGATTGTCCACACCTATGTCTCTGAAATTGCTAATTTGAAACACCAGGTGCTATTTAGCCTTGATTGTCACTAATTAGAAACACCTGGTCCAAACTAGCCTTGATTGTCCACACCTGTGCCACTGAAATTGCTAATTAGACGCACCTGGTCCTAATTAGACTTGATTGTCCACACCTGTGTCACTGAAAATACTAATTAGAAAAACTGGTCCTAATTAGCCTTGATTGTTGCTAATTATAAACACCTGGCCATAGCTGGCCTTGATTGGCCACACCTCTTTTACTGAAATGGCTAATTAGACGCAGGTGTTCCTAATTAGCCTTGATTGTCCTCACCTGTGTCACTGAAATTGCTAATTAGACGCTGGTGGTCCTAATCAGCATTGATTGTCCACACCTTCATCACTGAAAGTGTTAATTGGAAAAACCTGGTCCTAATTAGCCTTGATTGTCCACACCTGTGTCACTTAAATTGCTAATTAGAAAAACCTGGTCTTAATTAGCCTTGATTGTCCACACCTGTGCCACTGAAATTGCTAATTAGAAACACCAGGTCGTAATTAGCCTTCATTTTCGCTAATTAGAAACACCTGGTCAAAATTAGCACTGATAGCCCACACCTGTGTCACTGAAATTGCTAATTAGACACAGGAGGTCCTAATTAACCTTGATTGTCCACCTCTGTGTTACTGAAGTTGCTAATTGGAGAAACCTGGTCCTACATAGCCTTGGTTGTCCACACCTGCGTCAAGAAATTGATAAAGAACACCAGGTGCTAATTTGCCTTGATTGTTGCTAATTAGAAACACCAGCTCCTAATTGGCCTTGATTGGCCAAACCTCTTTCACTGAAATGACTAATTAGACACAGGCGGTCCTAATTAGACTTGATTGTCCACACTGTGTCACTGAAATTGCTAATTAGAAGCACCTGGTCCTAATTATCCTTGATTGGCCACACCTGTGTCAGAGAAATTGCTAATTAGAAGTACGTGGGCATAATTATACTTGATTGGCCACACCTGTGTCAATGAAATTGCTAATTAGACGCACCTGGTCCTAATTAGCCTTTATTGTTCAAACCTGTGTCACTGCAATTCCTAATTAGACACACCTGGTCCGAATTATCCTCGATTGGCCACAACTGTGCCACTGAAATTGCTAATTAGACGCACATGGTCCAAATTTGCCTTGATTGGCCACACCTGTGTCACTGAAATTGCTAATTAGAAGCACCAGGTCCTAATTATCTTGATTGTCACTAATTAGAAACACCTGGTCGCAATTAGCCTTGATTGTCCACACCTGTGTAACTGAAATTGTTAATTAGATACACTTGGTCCAAATTAGACTTGATTGGCCACACCTGTGTCACTGAAATTTCTAATTAGAAGCACCTGGTTATAATTAGCCTTGATTGGCCACACCTCTGTCACTGAAATTGCTAATTAGAAAAACCTGATCTTACTTAGCATTGTTTGTCCACACCTGTGTCACTGAAATTGATAATTAGAAACAACTGTTCCTAATTAGCCTTGATTGTCACTAATTAGAAACAAACACCTGGCCCAAATTAGCGTTGATTGGCCACACCTCTTTCAATGAAATTGCAAATTAGGCGCAGGTGGTCCTAATTAGCCTTGATTGGCCACCCCTATGTCACTGCAATTGCTAATTAACTGCACGAGGTCCTGATCAGCCTTGATTGTCCACACCTGTTTCACTGAAATTGCTAATGAGAAAAACTGGTCCTAATGAGCCTTGATTGTCCACACCTGTTTCACTGAAATTTCTAGTTAGAAACACGAGGTTATAATTAGCCTGATTGTCACTAATTTGAAACACTTGGTCGAAACTAGCCTGATTGTGGACACCTGTTTCCCTCAAATTGCAAATTTGAAACACTTGGTCCAAATTAGCCTTGATTGTCCACACTATATCTCTGAAATTGCTAATTTGAAACACCAGGTGCTGATTAGCTTTGATTGTCACTATTTAGAAACACCTGGTCAAAACTAGACTTGACTGTTCACAGCTGTTTCCCTGAAATTTCTAATTAGAAACACCTGGTTCAAACTAGCCTTGATTGTCCACACCTGTGCCACTGAAATTGCTAATTAGACGCACCTGGTCCTAATTAGCCTTGATTGTCCACACCTGTGTCACTGAAATTGCTAATTGGAGAAACCTGGTCCTACATAGACTTGGTTGTCCACACCCGTGTCACTGAAATTGATAAAGAAGCACCAGGTGCTAATTAGCCTTGATTGTTACTAATTAGAAACACCTGGTCATAACTGGCCTTGAATGGCCACACCTCTTCCACTGAAATGGCTAATTAGACGCACCTGGTCCTAATTAGCCTTGATTGTCCACACCTGTGTCACTGAAATTGCTAATTAGACGCTGGTGGTCCTAATCAGCATTGATTTTCCAGACCTGTGTCACTGAAAGTGCTAATTAGAAAAACCTGGTCCTAATTAGCCTTGATTGTCCACACCTGTGTCACTGAAATTGCTAATTAGAAAAACATGGTCTTAATTAGCCTTGATTGTCCACACCTGTGGCACTGAAATTGCTAATTAGACCAACCTGGTCCTAATTAGACTTGATTGTCCACACCTGTGTCACTGAAATTACTAATTAGAAAAACTGGTCCTAATTAGCCTTGATTGTCCACACCTATATCTCTGAAATTGCTAATTTGAAACACCAGGTGCTAATTAGCCTTGATTGTCACTAATTAGAAACACCTGGTCGATACTAGACTTGATTGTCCACACCTGTTTCCCTGAAATTTCTAATTAGAAACACCTGATCCAAACTAGCCTTGATTGTCCACACCTGTGCCACTGAAATTGCTAATTAGACCAACCTGGTCCTAATTAGACTTGGTTGTCCACACCTGTGTCACTGAAATTGATAAAGAAACACCAGGTGCTAATTAGCCTTGATTGTTGGTAATTAGAAACACCTGACCGTAACTGGCCCTGATTGGCCACACCTCTTTTACTGAAATGGTTAATTAGACGCAGGTGTTCCTAATTAGCCTTGATTGGCCACATCTGTGTCACTGAAATTGCTAAATAGACGCACCTGGTCCTAATTAGACTTGATTGACCATACCTGTGTCAATGAAATTGCTAATTAGAAAAGCCTGATCCTACTTAGCCTTGGTTGTCCACACCTGTGTCACTGAAATTGATAATTAGAAACACCTGTTCCTAATTAGCCTTGATTGTAGCTAATTAGAAACACCTGGCCCAAATTAGCATTGATTGGCCACACCTCTTTCGCTGAAATTGATAATTAGATGCAGGAGGTCCTAATTAGCCTTGATTGGCCACACCTGTGTCACTGAAATTGATAATTAGACCCACCTCGTCCTAATTAGCCCTTATTGGCCAAACCTGTATCCTGTAACCTGTAATTAGACACACGTGGTCGTAAGCAGGCTTGATCGTCCACACCTGTGTCACTGAAATTGCTAATTAGAAAAACTGGTCCTAATGAGCCTTGATTGTCCACACCTGTGCCACTGAAATTTCTAGTTAGAAACACCAGGTCACAATTAGGTTGATTTTCACTAATTTGAAACACTTGGTCGTAATTAGCCTGATTTTCCACACCTGTGTCCCTGAAATTGCAAATTTGAAACACTTGGTCCAAATTAGCCTTGATTGGTCACCCCTTTTGCACTGAAATTGCTAATTAGACGCACCTGGTCCTAATTAGCCCTTATTGGCCAAACCTGTATCCCTGAAATTACTAATTCGATGCACCTGGTACTAATTGGCCTTGATTGGCCACACGTGTGTCACTGAAATTGCTAATCAGACGCACCTGGTCTCAATTTGCCTTGATTGGCCACACGTGTGTCACTGAAATTGCTGATTAGACGCACCTGATCTTAATTAGGATTGATTTCCCACACCTGTGTCAGAGAAATTGCTAATTAGAAAAACCTGGTCCTAATTAGCCTTGGTTGTCCAAACCTGTGTCACTGAAATTGATAATTAGAAACACCTGGTCCTAATTAGTGTTGATTGTCTCTAGTTAGAAACACCTGGTCCAAATTAGCGTTAATTGGCCACACCTGTTTCACTGAAATTGCTAATTAGACACAGGTGGTCCTAATTAGGCTTGATTGTCCACACCTGTGTCACTGAAATTGCTAATTAGAAAAACTGGTCCTAATGAGCCTTGATTGTCCACACCTGTGCCACTGAAATTTCTAGTTAGAAACACCAGGTCATAATTAGCCTGATTTTCACTAATTTGAAACACTTGGTCGTAACTAGCCTGATTGTCCACACCTGTTTCCCTCAAATTGCAATTTTGAAACACTTGGTCCAAATTAGCCTTGATTGGTCACACCTTTTGCACTGAAATTGCTAATGAGACACACCTGGTCCTAATTAGCCTTGATTGTCCACACCTGTGCCACTGAAATTGCTAATTAGAAACACCTGGTCCTAATTAGCCTTGATTGTCGCTAATTAGAAACATCTGGTACAAATTAGCATTGATTGGCCACACCTGTGTCCCTGAAATTGCTAATTAGACACAAGTGGTCCTAATTAGCCTTGATTGTCCACACCTGTGTCACTGAAATGGCTAATTAGAAGCACCTGGTCCTACTTAGCTTTGATTGTCCACACCTGTGTCACTGAAATGGCTAATTAGAAACACCAGGTCCTAATTAGCCTTGATTGTCACTAATTAGAAAAACCTGTTCGAAACTAGCCTTGATTGCCCACACCTGTTTCGCTGAAATTGCTAATTAGACGCACCTGGTCCTAATTAGCCTTGATTGTCAATACGTGTGTCAGTGCAATTGCTACTTAGACGTACTTGGACCTAATTAGCCTTGAATGTCCAAACCTGTGTCAGTGCAATTGCTAATTAGACGCACCTAATGCGAAGTAGCCTTGCTTGGCCACACCTGTGTCACTGAAATTGATAATTAGACACTCGAGTTCCTAATCAGTCTTGTGTTTCCACACCTGTGTCACTGAAATTGCTAATTAGAAGCACCTGGTCCTAATTAGGCTTGATTGTCCACACCTGTGTCACTGAAATTTCTAATTAGAAGCACGAGGTCCTAATTAGCCTTGATTGTTGTTAATTAGAAACACCTGGTCGAAACTAGCCTTTATTTTATACACCTGTTTTCCTGAAATTGCTAATTAGAAACACCTTTTCCAAATTAGCCTTGATTGTCCAAACCTGTGTCACTGAAATTACTAATTAGATGCACCTGGTCCTAATTAGCCTTGTTTGTCACTAATTAGGAACACCTGGTCGTGATTAACCTTAATTGTCCACCCCTGTGTCACTGAAATTGTTATGTAGAAATACCTGGTCCAAATTAGGCTTGAGTGGCCACACCTGTGTCATTGAAATTGCTAATTAGAAACACCTGGTCCTAATTAGCCTTGATTGTCGCAAAATAGAAACACCTGGTACAAATTAGCGATGATTGGCCACACCTGTGTCACTGAAATTGCTAATTAGAAGCACCTGCTGCTAATTAGTCTTAATTGTTCACACCTGTGTCACCGAAATTGCTAATTAGAAGCACAAGGTCGAAGTTAGCCTTGACTGTCGCTAATGAGGAAAACCTGGTCGTCTTTAGCCTTAATTGTCCACACCTGTGTCACTGAAATAGTTATTTAGAAATACCTGGTCCAAATTAGGCTTGATTGGCCACACCTGTGTCACTGAAATTGCTAATTAGAAACACCTGGACCAAATTAGCCTTGATTGTCGCTAATTAGAAACACCTGGTCATAACTAGCCTTGATTGTCTACACCTGTGTCCCTGAAATTGCTAATAAGAAACACTTGGTCCAAATTAGCTTTGATTGGCCACACCTGTGTCATTGAAATTGCTAATTAGACGCACATGGTCCTAATTATCCTTGTTTGGTGACACCTGTGTCACTGAAATTGCTAATTAGCAACACCTGTTAAAAATTAGCCTGATTGGCCATAACTGTGTCACTGAAATTGCTAGTTAGAAGCACTTGGTTCTAATTAGCCTTGATTGTCCCCACCTGTGTCACTGAAACTGCTAATTAGAAAAACGTGGTCCTACTTAGCCTTGGTTGTCCATACCTGTGTTACTGAAATTGATAATTAGAAACACCTGTTCCTAATTAGACTTGATTATCGATAATTAGAAACACCTGGTCCAAATTAGCGTTGATTGGTCACACCTGAGTCACTGAAATTACTAATTAGAATGAGGTGGTCCTAATTAGCCTTGATTGGTCACACCTGTGTCACTGAATTGTTAATTAGAAGCACCTCGTCCTAATTAGGCTTGAATGTCCACACCTGTGCCACTGAAATTGCTAATTAGAAACACCAGGTCCTAATTAGCCTTGATTGTCGCTAATTAGAAACATCTGGTACAAATTAGCATTGATTGGCCACACCTGTGTCCCTGAAATTGCTAATTAGACACAAGTGGTCCTAATTAGCCTTGATTGTCCACACCTGTGTCACTGAAATGGCTAATTAGAAGCACCTGGTCCTAATTAGCCTTGATTGTCCACACCTGTGTCACTGAAATTGCTAATTAGAAACACCAGGTCCTAATTAGCCTCGATTGTCACTAATTAGAAAAACCTGTTCGAAACTAGCCTTGATTGTCCACCCCTGTGTCACTGAAATTGTTATTTACAAATACCTGGTCATATTAGGCTTGATTGCCCACACCTGTGCCCCTGAAATTGCTTCTTAGAAATACTGGGTCCTGATTAGCCTTGATTGCCCAAACCTGTTTCACTCATATTGCTAAATAGAAACACCTGGTCCTAATTAGCCTTGATTGCCCACACCTGTTTCCCAGAAATTGCTAATTGGAAACACCTGTTCCTAATTATCCTTGTTTCTCGCTAATTAGAAACACCTGGTCAAAATTAGGGTTGATTGGTCACACCTGTGTCACTGAAATTGCTAATTACACCGAGTTGGTCCTAATTAGCCTTGATTGGCCACACCTGTGTCACTGAAATTGCTAATTAGAAACACCAAGTCCTAATTAGGCTTGATTGTCCACACCTGTGTCACTGAAATTGCTAATTAGAAACACCAGGTACTAATTAGCCTTGATTGTCCACACCTGTGCCACTGAAATTGCTAATTCGAAACACCTGGTCCTAATTAGCCTTGATTGTCGCTAATTTGAAACATCTGGTACAAATTAGCATTGATTGGCCACACCTGTGTCCTCGAAATTGCTAATTAGACACAAGTGGTCCTAATTAGCCTTGATTGTCCACACCTGTGTCACTGACATGGCTAATTAGAAGCACCTGGTCCTAATTAGCCTTGATTGTCCACACCTGTGTCACTGAAATTGCTAATTAGAAACACCAGGTCCTAATTAGCCTCTATTGTCGCTAATTAGAAAAACCTGTTCGAAACTAGCCTTGATTGCCCACACCTGTTTCACTGAAATTGCTAATTAGACGCACCTGGTCCTAATTAGCCTTGATTGTCAATACGTGTGTCAGTGCAATTGCTACTTAGACGTACTTGGACCTAATTAGCCTTGAATGTCCAAACCTGTGTCAGTGCAATTGCTAATTAGACGCACCTAGTCTGAAGTAGCCTTGCTTGGCCACACCTGTGTCACTGAAATTGATAATTAGACACTCGAGATCCTAATCATTCTTTTGTTTCCACACCTGTGTAACTAAAATTGCTAATTAGAAACACATGGTCCTAATTAGACTTGATTGCCCACACCTGTATCATTGAAATTGTTATTAAGAACCACCTGTTCCGAATTAGCCTTGATTTGCGATACCTGTGTCACTCAAATTGCTAATTGGAATAACAGTGTCCTCATTAGCCTTGATTGCCAACACCTGTGTCACTCTAATTGCTAATTGGCAACACCTGATTCTAATTAGCCTTGATTGGCTACATGTCTGTCACTGAAATTCCTAATTGAAAATACCTGGTCCTAATTAGCCAGGATTGCCCACACCTGTGTCACTGAAATTACTAATACAGTACACCTGGTCCTAATTAGCCTTGACTGCCCACACCTGTGTCACTGAAAGTGCTTATCGGAAAAACCTGGTCATAATTAGCCTTTATTGCCCACACCTGTGTCATTGAAATTGCTAATTAGAAACACCTGGTCCTAATTAGCCTTGTTTGCCCACACCTGTGTCCCTCAAATTGCTAATTGGAAACACCTGGTCCTAATTAGCCTTTATTGACCACACCTGTGTCACTGAAATTGCTAATTGGATACACCTGGTCCTAATTAGCCTTGATTGCCCACCCCTGTGTCACTGAAATTGGTATTTTAGGACACCAGGTCTTAATTAGACTTGTTTGCCAACACTGTAATCACTGAAAATATTTATGAACCCTGGTCCTAATTATACTTGATTGCCCACACCTGTGTCACTGTAATTGCTAATTTACTACACCAGGTCTTAATTAGACTTGATTGCCAACACTGTAATCACTGAAATTATTCATGAACCATGGTCCTAGTTAGCCTTGATTGCTCACACCTGTGTCATTGAAATTGCTAATTGGAAACACCTGGTCTTAATTAACCTTGATTACCCACACTTCGAGTCATTCCACTTGCTAAGTAGAAACACCTGGTCCTAATTAGCCTTGTTTGTCGCTAATTAGAAAAACCTGTTCGAAACTAACCTTGATTGTCCACACCTGTTTCCCTGAAATTGCTAATTAGAAACACCAGGTCTAAATTAGCCTTGATTGTCCACACCTATTCCACTGATATTGCTAATTAGAAACACCTGGTCCTAATTAGAATTGATTATCCCTAATTAGGAAAACCTGGTGGTAATTATCCTTGATTGTCCACATCTGTGTGACTGAAATTGTTATTTAGAAATACCTGGTCCTAATTAGCCTTGATTGGCCACACCTGTGTCACTGAAATTGCTAATTAGAAGCACCTGGTCATAATTAGCCTTGATTGTCCACACCTGTGTCACTGAAATTGCTAATTAGAAACACCAGGTCCTAATTGGCCTTGATTGTCATTAATTAGGAAAACCTGGTCGTCATTATCCTTAATTATCTACCCCTGTGTCACTGAAATTGTTATTTACAAATACCTGGTTCATATTAAGCTTGATTGCCCACACCTGTGCCCCTGAAATTGCTACTTAGAAATACTGGGTCCTGATTAGCCTTGATTGCCCAAACCTGTTTCACTCATATTGTTAATTAGAAACACCTGGTCCTAATTAGCCTTGATTGCCCACACCTGTTTCACTCATATTGCTAATTAGAAACACCTGGTCCTAATTAGCCTTAATTGCCCACACCTGTGTCACTGAAATTGCTAAATGAAGACACCTGGTCCTAATTAGCCTTGATTGCCCACACCTGTTTCCCAGAAATTGCTAATTGGAAACACCTGTTCCTAATTAGCCTTGTTTCTCGCTAATTAGAAACACCTGGTCTAAATTAGGGTTGATTGGTCACACCTGTGTCACTGAAATTGCTAATTACACCGAGTTGGTCCTAATTAGGCTTGATTGTCCACACCTGTGTCACTGAAATTGCTAATTAGAAACACCAAGTCCTAATTAGGCTTAATTGTCCACATCTTTGTCACTGAAATTGCTAATTAGAAACACCAGGTCCTAATTAGCCTTTATTGTCCACACCTGTGTCACTGAAATTGCTAATTAGAAACACCTGGTCCTAATTAGCCTTGATTGTCACTAATTAGAAACATCTGGTACAAATTAGCATTGATTGGCCACACCTGTGTCCCCGAAATTGCTAATTAGACACAAATGGTCCTAATTAACCTGATTGTCCACACCTGTGTCACTGAAATTGCTAATTAGACGCTCTAGGTCCTAATCAGCCTTGATCGTCCACCCCTTGTCACTGAAATGGCTAATTAGAAGCACCTGGTCCTAATTAGCCTTGATTGTCCACACCTGAAATTGCTAATTAGAAACACCAGGTCCTAATTAGCCTTGATTGTCGCTAATTAGAAAAACCTGTTTGAAACTAGCCTTGATTGCCCACACCTGTTTCGCTGAAATTGCTAAATAGACGCACCTGGTCTAATTAGCCTTGATTGTCAATACGTGTGTCAGTGCAATTGCTACTTAGACGTACTTGGACCTAATTAGCCTTGAAAGTCCAAACCTGTGGTAGTGCAATTGCTAATTAGACGTACCTAATGCGAAGTAGCCTTGCTTGGCCACACCTGTGTCACTGAAATTGATAATTAGACACTCGAGTTCCTAATCAGTCTTGTGTTTCCACACCTGTGTCACTGAAATTGCTAATTAGAAGCACCTGGTCCTAATTAGGCTTGATTGTCCACACCTGTGTCACTGAAATTTCTAATTAGAAGCACGAGGTCCTATATAGCCTTGATTGTCGTTAATTAGAAACACCTGGTCGAAACTAGCCTTTATTTTCCACACCTGTTTTCCTGTAATTGCTAATTAGAAACACCTTTTCCAAATTAGCCTTGATTGTCCAAACCTGTGTCACTGAAATTGCTAATTAGATGCACCTGTCCTAATTAGCCTTGTTTGTCACTAATTAGGAAAACCTGGTCGTGGTTAACCTTAATTGTCCACCCCTGTGTCACTGAAATTGTTATGTAGAAATACCTGGTCCACATTAGGCTTGAGTGGCCACACCTGTGTCATTGAAATTGCTAATTAGAAACACCTGGTCCTAATTAGCCTTGATTGTCGCCAAATAGAAACACCTGGTACAAATTAGCTTTGATTGGCCACACCTGTGTCACCGAAATTGCTAATTAGACGCAAGTGGTCCTAATTAGCGTTGATTGGCCACACCTGTGTCTCTGAAATTGCTAATTAGAAGTACCAGGTGCTAATTAGTCTTGATTGTCCACACCTGTGTCACCGAATTTGCTAATAAGAAGCACAAGGTCCTAATTAGCCTTGACTGTTGCTAATGAGGAAAACCTGGTCGTCTTTAGCCTTAATTGTCCACACCTGTGTCACTGAAATTGTTATTTAGAAATACCTGGTCCAAATTAGGCTTGATTGGCCACACCTGTGTCACTGAAATTGCTAATTAGAAAAACCTGGACCAAATTAGCCTTGATTGTCACTAATTAGAAACACCTGGTCATAACTAGCCTTGATTGTCTACACCTGTGCCCCTGAAATTGCTAATAAAAAACACTTGGTCCAAATTAGCTTTGATTGGCCACACCTGTGTCACTGAAATTGCTAATTAGACACACATGGTCCTAATTAGCCTTGTTTGGCGACACCTGTGTCACTGAAATTGCTAATTAGCAATACCTGGTCCAAATTAGCCTTGATTAGCCATAACTGTGTCACTGAAATTGCTAGTTAGAAGCACTTGGTTCTAATTAGCCTTAATGTCCCCGCCTGTGTCACTGAAATTGCTAATTAGCAACACCTGGTCCAAAATAGCCTTGATTAGCCATAATTTTGTCACTGAAATTGCTAGTTAGAAGCACTTGGTTCTAATTAGCCTTGATTGTCCCCATCTGTGTCACTGAAGTTGCTAATTAGAAAAACCTGGTCCTACTTAGCCTTGGTTGTGCATACCTGTGTTACTGAAATTGATAATTAGAAACACCTGTTCCTAATTAGACTTGATTATCGATAATTCGAAATACCTGGTCCAAATTAGCATTGATTGGTCACACCTGAGTCACTGAAATTACTAATTAGATGGAGGTGGTCCTAATTAGCCTTGATTGGCCACACCTGTGTCACTGAAATTGCTAATTAGAAGCACGTCGTCCTAATTAGGCTTGATTGTCCACACCTGGGTCACTGAAATTGCTAATTAGAAACAACAGGTCCTAATTAGCCTTGATTGTCCACACCTGTGCCACTGAAATTGCTAATTAGAAACACCTGGTCCGAATTAGCCTTGATTGTCGCTAACTAGAAACATGTGGTACAAATTAGCATTGATTGGCCACACCTGTGTCTCCAAAATTGCTAATTAGACACAAGTGGTCTTAATTAACCTTGATTGTCCACACCAGTGTCACTGAAATTGCTAATGAGACGCTCTAGGTCCTAATCAGCCTTGTTTTCCACACCTGTGTCACTGAGACTGCTAATTAGGAACACCTGGTCCGAATTAGCCTTGATTGCCCACACCTGTGTCACTGAAATTGGTAATTGAAAACACCTGGTTCTAATTAGCCTTGATTGCCCACATGTCTGTCACTGAAATTCCTAATTGAAAACACCTGGTCCTAATTAGCCGTGATTGCCCACACCTGTGTCACTGAAATTGCTAATTGGGAACACCTGGTCCTAATTACCCTTGATTGCCCACACCTGTGTCACTGAAAGTGCTTATAGGAAAAAGCTGGTCATAATTAGCCTTGATTGCCCACACCTGTGTCATTGAAATTGATAATTAGAAACACCTGGTCCTAATTAGCCTTGTGTGCTCACACCTGTGTCACTCAAATTGCTAATTGGAAACACCTGGTCCTAATTAGCCTTTATTGACCACACCTGTGTCACTGAAATTGCTAATTGGATACACCTGGTCCTAATTAGCCTTGATTGCCCACCCCTGTGTCACTGAAATTGGTAATTTAAGACACCAGGTCTTAATTAGACTTGTTTGCCAACACTGTAATCACTGAAAATATTTATGAACCCTGGTCCTAATTATACTTAATTGCTCACACCTGTGTCACTGTAATTGCTAATTTAGTACACCAGGTCTTAATTAGACTTGGTTGCCAACACTGTAATCACTGAAATTATTTATGAACCATGGTCCTAGTTAGCCTTGATTGCTCATACCTGTGTCATTGAAATTGCTAATTGGAAACACCTGATCTGAATTAACCTTGAATACCCACACTTTGAGTCATTCAACTTGCTAATTAGAAACACCTGGTCCTAATTAGCCCTGTTTGTCGCTAATTAGAAAAACCTGTTCGAAACTAACCTTGATTGTCCACACCTGTTTCCCTGAAATTGCTAATTAGAAACACCAGGTCTAAATTAGCCTTGATTGTCCACACCTATTCCACTGATATTGCTAATTAGAAACACCTGGTCCTAATTAGAATTGATTGTCCCTAATTAGGAAAACCTGGTGGTAATTATCCTTGATTGTCCACATCTGTGTGACTGAAATTGTTATTTAGAAATACCTGGTCCTAATTAGCCTTGATTGTCCACACCTGTGTCACTGAAATTGCTAATTAGAAGCACCTGGTCCTAATTAGCCTTGATTGTCCACACCTGTGTCACTGAACTTGCTAATTAGATGCACCTGGTCCTAATTAGCCTTGATTGTCAATACGTGTGTCAGTGCAATTGCTACTTAGACGTACTTGGACCTAATTAGCCTGAATGTCCAAACCTGTGTCAGTGCAATTGCTAATTAGACGCACCTAGTCTGAAGTAGCCTTGCTTGGCCACACCTGTGTCACTGAAATTGATAATTAGACACTCGAGTTCCTAATCAGTCTTTTGTTTCCACACCTGTATAACTGAAATTGCTAATTACAAACACATGTCCTAATTAGACTTCATTGCCCACACCTGTATCATCGAAATTGTTATTAAGAAACACCTGTTCCGAATTAGCCTTGATTGCGATACCTGTGTCACTCAAATTGCTCATTGGTATCAGGGTGTCCTCATTAGCCTTGATTGGCCACACCTGTGTCACTCTAATGCTAATTGGCAATACCTGGTCCTAATTATAATTGATTGTCCACACCTGTGTCATTGAAATTGCTAATTGAAAATACCTGGTCCTAATTACCCTTGATTGCCCACAGCTGTGTCACTGAAATTGCTAATTAGAAACACCTGGACCTAATGAGCCTTGATTGCCCACACCTGTGTCACTCAAATTGCTAATTATTAACACCTGGTCCGAATTAGCCTTGATTGCCCACACCTGTGTCACTGAAATTGGTAATTGAAAACACCTGGTTCTAATTAGCCTTGATTGCCCACATGTCTGTCACTGAAATTCCTAATTGAAAACACCTGGTCCTAATTAGCCGTGATTGCCCACACCTGTGTCACTGAAATTGCTAATTGGGAACACCTGGTCCTAATTACCCTTGATTGCCCACACCTGTGTCACTGAAAGTGCTTATAGGAAAAACCTGGTCATAATTAGCCTTGATTGCCCACACCTGTGTCATTGAAATTGCTAATTAGAAACACCTGGTCCTAATTAGTCTTGTTTGCTCACACCTATGTCACTTAAATTGCTAATTGGAAGCACCTGGTCCTAATTAGCCTTTATTGACCACACCTGTGTCACTGAAATTGCTAATTGGATACACCTGGTCCTAATTAGCCTTGATTGCCCACCTCTGTGTCACTGAAATTGGTAATTTAAGACATCAGGTCTTAATTAGACTTGTTTGCCAACACTGTAATCACTGAAAATATTTATGAACCCTGGTCCTAATTATACTTGATTGCCCACACCTGTGTCACTGTAATTGCTAATTTACTACACCAGGTCTTAATTAGACTTGGTTGCCAACACTGTAATCACTGAAATTATTTATGAACCATGGTCCTAGTTAGCCTTGATTGCTCACACCTGTGTCATTGAAATTGCTAATTGGAAACACCTGATCTTAATTAACCTTGATTACCCACATATTGAGTCATTCCACTTGCTAATTACAAACACCTGGTCCTAATTAGCCTTGTTTGTCGCTAATTAGAAAAACCTGTTCGAAACTAACCTTGATTGTCCACACCTGTTTCCCTGAAATTGCTAATTAGAAACACCAGGTCTAAATTAGCCTTGATTGTCCACACCTATTCCACTGATATTGCTAATTAGAAACACCTGGTCCTAATTAGAATTGATTGTCCCTAATTAGGAAAACCTGGTGGTAATTATCCTTGATTGTCCACATCTGTGTGACTGAAATTGTTATTTAGAAATACCTGGTCCTAATTAGCCTTGATTGGCCAAACCTGTGTCACTGAAATTGCTAATTAGAAGCACCTGGTCCTAATTAGCCTTGATTGTCCACAACTGTGTCACTGAAATTGCTAATTAGAACACCAGGTCCTAATTGGCCTTGATTGTCATTAATTAGGAAAACCTGGTCGTCATTATCCTTAATTGTCCACGCCTGTGTCACTGAAATTGTTATTTACAAATACCTGGTTCATATTAGGCTTGATTGCCTACACCTGTGTCACTCAAATTGCTAAATAGAACACCTGGTCCTAATTAGCCTTGATTGCCCACACCTGTTTCACTCATATTGCTAATTAGAAACACATGGTTCTAATGAGCCTTGATTGCCCACACCTGTTTCCCAGAAATTGCTAATTGGAAACACCTGTTCCTAATTAGCCTTGTTTCTCGCTAATTAGAAACACCTGGTCTAAATTAGGGTTGATTGGTCACACCTGTGTCACTGAAATTGCTAATTAGAAGCATCTGGTCTTAATTAGGCTTGATTGTCCACACCTGTGTCACTGAAAGTGCTAATTAGAAACACCAGGTCCTAATTAGCCTTGATTGTCCACACCTGTGCCACTGAAATTGCTAATTAGAAACACCAGGTCCTAATTAGGCTTGATTGTCCCCACCTGTGCCACTGAAATTGCTAATTAGAAACACCTGGTCTTAATTAGCCTTGATTGTCACTAATTAGAAACATCTGGTACAAATTAGCATTGATTGGCCACACCTGTGTCTCCGAAATTGCTAATTAGACGCAAGTGGTCCTAATTAGCCTTGATTGTCCACACCTATGTCACTGAAATTGCTAATTAGACGCTCTAGGTCCTAATAAGCCTTGATTGTCCACACCTGTGTCACTGAAATGGCTAATTAGAAGCACCTGGTCCTAATTAGCCTTGATTGTCCACACCTATGTCACTGAAATTGCTAATTAGAAACACCAGGTCCTAATTAGCTTGGATTGTCGCTAATTAGAAGAACCTGTTCGAAACTAGCCTTGATTGCCCACACCTGTTTTGCTGAAATTGCTAAGTAGACGCACCTGGTCCTAATTAGCCTTGATTGTTAATACGTGTGTCAGTGCAATTGCTACTTAGACGTACTTGGACCTAATTAGCCTTGAATGTCCAAACCTGTGTCAGTGCAATTGCTAATTAGACACACCTAGTCCGAAGTAGCCTTGCTTGGCCACACCTGTGTCACTGAAATTGATAATTAGACACTCGAGTTCCTAGTCAGTCTTGTGTTTCCACACCTGTGTCACTGAAATTGCTAATTAGAAGCACCTGGTCCTAATTAGGCTTGATTGTCCACACCTGTGTCACTGAAATTTTAATTAGAAGCACGAGGTCCTAATTAGTCTTGATTGTCGTTAATTACAAACACCTGGTCGAAACTAGCCTTTATTTTCCACACCTGTTTTCCTGAAATTGCTAATTAGAAACACCTGGTCCAAATTAGCCTTGATTGTCCACACCTTTGCCACTGAAATTGCTAATTAGATGCACCTGGTCCTAATTAGCCTTGTTTGTCGCTAATTAGGAAAACCTGGTCGTGATTAACCTTAATTGTCCAACCCTGTGTCACTGAAATTGTTATGTAGAAATACCTGGTCCAAATTAGGCTTGAGTGGCCACACCTGTGTCATTGAAATTGCTAATTAGAAACACCTGGTCCTAATTAGCCTTGATTGTCGCCAAATAGAAACACCTGGTACAAATTAGCTTTGATTGGCCACACCTGTGTCACCGAAATTGCTAATTAGACGCAAGTGGTCCTAATTAGCATTGATTGGCCACAGCTGTGTCACTGAAATTGCTAATTAGAAACACCTGGTGCTAATTAGTCTTGATTGTCCACATCTGTGTCACCGAATTTGCTAATTAGAAGCACAAGGTCCAAATTAGCCTTGACTGTCCCTAATGAGGAAAACCTGGTCGTCTTTAGCCTTAATTGTCCACACCTGTGTCACTGAAATAGTTATTTAGAAATTCCTGGTCCAAATTAGGCTTGATTGGCCACACCTGTGTCACTGAAATTGCTAATTAGAAACACCTGGACCAAATTAGCCTTGATTGTCGCTAATTAGAAAAACCTCTTCGAAACTAACCTTGATTGTCCACACCTGTTTCCCTGAAATTGCTAATTAGAAACACCAGGTCTAAATTAGCCTTGATTGTCCACACCTATTCCACTGATATTGCTAATTAGAAACACCTGGTCCTAATTAGAATTGATTGTCCCTAATTAGGAAAACCTGGTGGTAATTATCCTTGATTGTCCACATCTGTGTGACTGAAATTGTTATTTAGAAATACCTGGTCCTAATTAGCCTTGATTGGCCACACCTGTGTCACTGAAATTGCTAATTAGAAGTACCTGGTCCTAATTAGCCTTGATTGTCCACACCTGTGTCACTGAAATTGCTAATTAGAAACACCAGGTCCTAATTGGCCTTGATTGTCATTAATTAGGAAAACATGGTCGTCATTATCCTTAATTGTCCACACCTGTGTCACTGAAATTGTTATTTACAAATACCTGGTCATATTAGGCTTGATTGCCCACACCTGTGTCACTCAAATTGCTAAATAGAACACCTGGTCCCTAATTAGCCTTGATTGCCCACAACCTGTTTCACTCATATTGCTAATTAGAAACACCTGGTGCTAATGAGCCTTGATTACTCACACCTGTGTCACTGAAATTGCTAAATGAAGACACCTGGTCCTAATTAGCCTTGATTGCCCACACCTGTTTCCCAGAAATTGCTAATTGGAAACACCTGTTCCTAATTAGCCTTGTTTCTCGCTAATTAGGAACACCTGGTCTAAATTAGGGTTGATTGGTCAACACCTGTGTCACTGAAATTGCTAATTAAAAGCACCTGGTCCTAATTAGGCTTGATTGTCCACACCTGTGTCACTGAAATTACTAATTAGAAACACCAGGTCCTAATTAGCCTTGATTGTCCACACCTGTGCCACTGAAATTGCTAATTAGAAACACCTGGTCCTAATTAGCCTTGATTGTCGCTAATTAAAAAGATCTGGTACAAATTAGCATTGATTGGGCACACCTGTGTCTCTGAAATTGCTAATTAGACACAAGTGGTCCTAATTAGCCTTGATTGTCCACACCTGTGTCACTGAAATTGCTAATTAGACGCTCTAGGTCCTAATCAGCCTTGATTGTCCACACCTGTGTCACTGAAATGTCTAATTAGAAGCACTCGTAATTAGCCTTGATTGTCCACACCTGTGTCACTGAAATTGCTAATTAGAAACAACCACGTCCTAATTAGCCTTGATTGTCGCTAATTAGAAGAACCTGTTCGAAAAGCCTTGATTGTCCACACCTGTTTTGCTGAAATGGCTAATTAGACGCACCTGGTCCTAATTAGCCTTGATTGTCAATACGTGTGTCAGTGCAATTGCTACTTAGACGTACTTGGACCTAATTAGCCTTGATGTCCAAACCTGTGTCAGTGCAATTGCTATTAGACACACCTAGTCCGAAGTAGCCTTGCTTGGCCACACCTGTGTCACTGAAATTGATAATTAGACACTCGAGTTCCTAATCAGTCTTGTGTTTCCACACCTGTGTCACTGAAATTGCTAATTAGAAGCACCTGGTCCTAAGTAGGCTTGATTGTCCACACCTGTGTCACTGAAATTTCTAATTAGAAGCACAAGGTCCTAATTAGCCTTGATTGTCATTAATTAGAAACACCAGGTCGAAACTAGCCTTTATTTCCACACCTGTTTCCTGAAATTGCTAATTAGAAACACCTGGTCCAAATTAGCCTTGATTGTCCACACCTGTGCCACTGAAATTGCTAATTAGATGCACCTGGTCCTAATTAGCCTTGTTTGTCACTAATTAGGAAACCTGGTCGTGATTAACCTTAATTGTCCACCCCTGTCACTGAAATTGTTATGTAGAAATACCTGGTCCAAATGAGGCTTGAGTGGCCACACCTGTGTCATTGAAATTGCTAATTAGAAACACCTGGTCCTAATTATCCTTGATTGTCGCCAAATAGAAACACCTGGTACAAATTAGCTTGATTGTCCACACCTGTGTCACGAAATTGCTAATTAGACGCAAGTGGTCCGAATTAGCGTTGATTGACCACACCTGTGTCACTGAAATTGCTTATTAGAAGCACCTGGTGCTAATTAGTCTTGATTGTCCACACCTGTGTCACCGAAATTGCTGTTTAGAAGCACATGGTCCTAATTAGCCTTGACTGCCGATAATGAGGAAAACCTGGTCGTCGTTAGCCTTAATTGTCCACACCTGTGTCACTGAAATAGTTATTTAGAAATACCTGGTCCAAATTAGGCTTGATTGGCCACACCTGTGTCACTGAAATTGCTAATTAGAACACCTGGACCAAATTAGCCTTGATTGTCGCTAATTAGAAAAACCTGTTCGAAACTAACCTTGATTGTCCACACCTGTTTCCCTGAAATTGCTAATTAGAAACAGCAGGTCTAAATTAGCCTTGATTGTCCACACCTATTCCACTGACATTGCTAATTAGAAACACTGGTCCTAATTAGAATTGATTGTCCTTAATTAGGAAAACCTGGTGGTAATATCCTTGATTGTCCACATCTGTTTGACTGAAATTGTTATTTAGAAATACCTGGTCCTAATTAGGCTTGATTGTCCACACCTGTGTCACTGAAATTGATAATTAGGTGGAGGTGGTCCTAATTAGCCTGGTAGGCCCACCTGTCTCACTGAAATTGCGAATTAGACGCGCTAGGTCCTAATTAGCCTTGATTGGCCAACCTGTCTCTTAATGTGCTAATTAGAAGCACCTGGTCCTAATTAGCCTTGATTGTTCACCTGTGTCAATGAATTGCTAATTAGAAACACCAGTCCTAATTGGCTTGATTGTCATTAATTAGGAAAACCTGCTCAATTATCCTTAAGTCCACCCCTGTGTCACTGAAATTTTATTTACAAATACCTGTTCATATTAGGCTTGATTGCCCACACCTGTGTCACTCAAATTGCTAAATAGAAACACCTGGTCCTAATAGCCTTGATTGCCCACAACTGCTTCACTCATATGCTAATTAGAAACACCTGGTCCTAATCAGCCTTGATTGCCCACACCTGTGTCACTGAAATGCTAATGAAGACACCTGGTCCTAATTAGCCTTGATTGCCCACACCTGTTTCCCAGAAATTGCTAATTGGAAACACCTGTTCCTAATTAGCCTTGTTTCTCGCTAATAGAAACCTGGTCTAAATTAGGGTTGATTGGTCACACCTGTGTCACTGAAATTGCTAATTAGAAGCACCTGGTCCTAATTAGGCTTGACTGTCCACACCTGTGTCACTGAAATTGCTAATTAGAAACACCAGGTCCTAATTAGCCTTGATTGTCCACACCTGTGCCACTGAAATTGCTAATTAGAACACCTGGTCCTAATTAGGCTTGATTGTCTAATTAGAAACATCTGGTACAAATTAGCATTGATTGGCCACACCTGTGTCTCTGAAATTGCTAATTAGACACAAGTGTTCTAATTAGCCTTGATTGTCAACACCTGTGTCACTGAAATTGCTAATTAGATGCTCTAGGTCCTAATCAGCCTTGATTGTCCACACCTGTGTCACTGAAATGGCTAATTAGAAGCACCTGGTCAATTAGCCTTGATTGTCCACAGCTGTGTCACTGAAATTGCTAATTAGAAACGCCAGGTCCTAATTAGCCTTGATTGTCGCTAATTAGAAGAACCTGTTCGAAACTAGCCTTGATTGCCCACACCTTTTGCTGAAATTGCTAAGTAGACGCACCTGGTCCTAATTAGCCTTGATTGTTAATACGTGTGTCAGTGCAATTGCTACTTAGACGAACTTGGACCTAATTAGCCTTGAATGTCCAAACCTGTGTCAGTGCAATTGCTAATTAGATGCACCTAGTCCGAAGTAGCCTTCCTTGGCCACCTGTGTCACTGAAATTGATAATTAGACACTCGAGTTCCTAATCAGTCTTGTGTTTCCACACCTGTGTCAATGAAATTGCTAATTAGAAGCACCTGGTCCTAATTAGGCTTGATTGCCCACCCCTGTGTCACTGAAATTGGTAATTTAAGACACCAGGTCTTAATTAGACTTGTTTCCAACACTGTAATCACTGAAATATTTATTAACCCTGGTCCTAATTATACTTGATTGCCCACGCCTGTGTCACTGTAATTGCTAATTTAATACACCAGGTCTTAATTAGACTTGATTGCCCAACACTGTAATCACTGAAATTATTTATGAACCATGGTCCTAGTTAGACTTGATTGCTCACATCTGTGTCATTGAAATTGCTAATTGGAAACACCTGGTCTTAATTAACCTTGATTACCCACACTTCGAGTCATTCAACTTGCTAAGTAGAAACACCTGGTCCTAATTAGCCTTGTTTGTCGCTAATAGAAAAACCTGTTCGAAACTAATCTTGATTGTCCACACCTGTTTCCCTGAAATTGCTAATTAGAACACCAGGTCTAAATTAGCCTTGATTGTCCACACCTATTCCACTGATATTGCTAATTAGAAACACCTGGTCCTAATTAGAATTGATTGTCCGTAATTAGGAAAACCTGGTGGTAATTCTTGATTGTCCACATCTGTGTGACTGAAATTGTTATTAGAATACCTGGTCCTAATTAGCCTTGATTGTCCACACCTGTGTCACTGAATTGCTAATTAGAAGTACCTGGTCCTATTAGCCTTGATTGTCCACACCTGTGTCACTGAAATTGCTAATTAGAAACACCAGGTCCTAATTGGCCTTGATTGTCATTAATTAGGAAAACAGTCGTCATTATCCTTAATTGTCCACCCCTGTGTCACTGAAATTGTATTTACAAATACCTGGTTCATATTAGGCTTGATTGCCCACACTGTGTCACTCAAATTGCTAAATAAAACACCTGGTCCTAATAGCCTTGATTGCCCACACCTGTTTCACTCATATTGCTAATTAGAAACACCTGTAATGAGCCTTGATTACCCACACCTTGTCACTGAATTGCTAATGAAGACCCTGGTCCTAATTAGCCTTGATTGCCCACACCTGTTTCCCAGAACTTGCTAATTGAACACTGTTCCTAATTAGCCTTGTTCTCGCTAATTAGAACACTGGTCTAAATTAGGGTTGATTGTCACACCTGTGTCACTGAATTGCTAATTAGAACACCTGGTCCTAATTAGGCTTGATTGTCCACACCTGTGTCACTGAAATTACTAATTAGAAACACCAGGTCCTAATTAGCCTTGATTGTCCACACCTGTGCCACTGAAATTGCTAATTAGAAACACCTGGTCCTAATTAGCCTTGATTGTCGCTAATTAAAAAGATCTGGTAAAATTAGCATTGATTGGCCACACCTGTGTCTCTGAAATCGCTAATTAGACACAAGTGGTCCTAATTAGCCTTGATGTCCACACCTGTGTCACTGAAATTGCTAATTAGACGCTCTAGGTCCTAATCAGCCTTGATTGTCCACACCTGTGTCACTGAATGTCTAATTAGAAGCACTCGTAATTAGCCTTGATTGTCCACACCTGTGTCACTGAAATTGCTAATTAGAAACACCACGTCCTAATTAGCCTTGATTGTTGCTAATTAGAAAACCTGTTCGAAAAGCCTTGATTGTCCACACCTGTTTTGCTGAAATGGCTAATTAGACGCACCTGGTCCTAATTAGCCTTGATTGTCAATACGTGTGTCAGTGCAATTGCTACTTAGACGTACTTGGACCTAATTAGCCTTGAAAGTCCAAACCTGTGTCAGTGCAATTGCTAATTAGACGTACCTAATGCGAAGTACCTTGCTTGGCCACCCTGTGTCACTGAAATTGATAATTAGACACTCGAGTTCCTAATCAGTCTTGTGTTTCCACACCTGTGTCACTGAAATTGCTAATTTAGAAGCACCTGGTCCTAATGAGGCTTGATTGTCCACACCTTGTCACTGAAATTCTAATAGAAGCACGAGGTCCTATATAGCCTTGATTGTGTTAATTAGAAACCTGGTCGAAACTAGCCTTTATTTTCCACACCTGTTTTCCTGTAATTGCTAATTAGAAACACCTTTTCCAAATTAGCCTTGATTGTCCAAACCTGTGTCACTGAAATTGCTAATTAGATGCACCGTCCTAATTAGCCTTGTTTGTCACTAATTAGGAAAACCTGGTCGTGATTAACCTTAATTGTCCACCCCTGTGTCACTGAAATTGTTATGTAGTAATACCTGGTCCACATTAGGCTTGAGTGGCCACACCTGTGTCATTGAAATTGCTAATTAGAAACACCTGGTCCTAATTAGCCTTGATTGTCGCCAAATAGAAACACCTGGTACAAATTAGCTTTGATTGGCACACCTGTGTCACTGAAATTGCTAATTAGACGCAAGTGGTCCTAATTAGCGTTGATTGGCCACACCTGTGTCTCTGAAATTGCTAATTAGAAGCACCAGGTGCTAATTAGTCTTGATTGTCCACACCTGTGTCACCGAATTTGCTAATAAGAAGCACAAGGTCCTAATTAGCCTTGACTGTCGCTAATGAGGAAAACCGGTCGTCTTTAGCCTTAATTGTCCACACCTGTGTCACTGAAATGGTTATTTAGAAATACCTGGTCCAAATTAGGCTTGATTGGCCACACCAGTGTCACTGAAATTGCTAATTAGAAAAACCTGGACCAAATTAGCCTTGATTGTCACTAATTAGAAACCTGGTCATAACTAGCCTTGATTGTCTACACCTGTGCCCCTGAAATTGCTAATAAAAAACACTTGGTCCAAATTAGCTTTGATTGGCCACACCTGTGTCACTGAAATGCTAATTAGACACCATGGTCCTAATTAGCCTTGTTTGGCAACACCTGTGTCACTGAAATTGCTAATTAGCAATCCTGGTCCAAATTAGCCTTGATTAGCCATAACTGTGTCACTGAAATTGCTAGTTAGAAGCACTTGGTCTAATAGCCTTAATGTCCCACCTGTGTCACTGAAATTGCTAATTAGCAACACCTGGTCCAAAATAGCCTTGATTAGCCATAATTTTGTCACTGAAATTGCTAGTTAGAAGCACTTGGTTCTAATTAGCCTTGATTGTCCCCATCTGTGTCACTGAAGTTGCTAATTAGAAAAACCTGGTCCTACTTAGCCTTGGTTGTGCATACCTGTGTTCTGAAATTGGATAATTAGAACACCTGTTCCTAATTAGACTTGATTATCGATAATTCGAAATACCTGGTCCAAATTAGCATTGATTGGTCACACCTGAGTCACTGAAATTACTAATTAGATGGAGGTGGTCCTAATTAGCCTTCATTGGCCACCTGTGTCACTGAAATTGCTAATTAGAAGCACCTCGTCCTAATTAGGCTTGATTGTCCACACCTGTGCCACTGAAATTGCTAATTAGAAACACCTGGTCCGAATTAGCCTTGATTTTGCTACTAGAAACATGTGGTACAAATTAGCATTGATTGGCCACACCTGTGTCTCCAAAATTGCTAATTAGACACAAGTGGTCTTAATTAACCTTGATTGTCCACACCAGTTCACTGAAATTGCTAATGAGACGCTCTAGGTCCTAATCAGCCTTTGTTTTCCACACCTGTGTCACTGAGACTGCTAATTAGGAACACCTGGTCCGAATTAGCCTTGATTGCCCACACCTGTGTCACTGAAATTGGTAATTGAAAACACCTGGTTTTAATTAGCCTTGATTGCCCACATGTCTGTCACTGAAATTCCTAATTGAAAACACCTGGTCCTAATTAGCCGTGATTGCCCACACCTGTGTCACTGAAATTGCTAATTGGGAACACCTGGTCCTAATTACCCTTGATTGCCCACACCTGTGTCACTGAAAGTGCTTATAGGAAAAAGCTGGTCATAATAGCCTTGATTGCCCACACCTGTGTCATTGAAATTGATAATTAGAAACACTGGTCCTAATTAGCCTTGTGTGCTCACACCTGTGTCACTCAAATTGCTAATTGGAAACACCTGGTCCTAATTAGCCTTATTGACCACACCTGTGTCACTGAAATTGCTAATTGGATACACCTGGTCCTAATTAGCCTTGATTGCCCACCCCTGTGTCACTGAAATTGGTAATTTAAGACACCAGGTCTTAATT
>JALPQD010000535.1:1321973-1365380 GCA_023101885.1 Typhlomys cinereus | reverse complement strand
TGGAGTGCTTAGGTTGACTTCAAGAATCATTCTGGATTGCTCGACCTCCTTACTGCTTTGCTCTGGGACTTCCCAGGCTCTGCCTTCCTGGGCCGGAGATGCAGGCCTCCAACATCTCTGCCTGGCATTTTTATGTGGGATTTGGAATCAGAATCAGGTCCTTCTGCTTGTGAGGCAGAGAATTAATCCCTCAGCCATCTCTTCAGCCCATGGTCTCTGATTTAAACAAGAAATATCCTGAAGATTTTTTTTCTGTTCATATGTAATCCAGTGACTGAAACCTTAAATGCTGAGCAGGTTGTCTCTGCTGACCATGGGTTCCCTCTCACCTCTGACCACTCTGCAGTCATGGTCCTGGCAGTGGCCACAGAGGAAGAATATTTCACAGAGTTCTGCCAGCTTAACTCGCTACCAGCATGGCACAGACATGTGCCCATCAACATCTTGGCCTTTGTGTTTTCTTTGCTATCATATTCTAGCAATGGGACAGAAAAGATGGAGTCTCTTTCTCTCCAGTTTGGCCAAAATAAATAATCTGCTATCGTTAACCAGTTTCCTAATGTTTTTTCAGACATAGGACAATTCGGTCTTTTTTCCTGTTTTGATCTCCTTCATGAGCTGAACTTTTTCATCTGTGTATTTACTAAAATATTCCCAACTTGGGATCCACCTGTCACTTCTGCCAGAGCAGACAGAAGTCTTTGCAGCAGTGTTTAAGAAACTGCTCTTTGTGCACAGACAAAAGTGTACGGTGTCTACCAGGGTGAGACTTGGTGTCCTTTGAACAGCAGCTGTGGATGGACTCCCTTCCCCAACTCAGCAGCACCCTATTTCTTCAAAAAAAAAATCCAGACTGATAAAACTGACCAGTGTACCCCTCAGGTCAAAGAAATCGCTGTGGGAAGACAGACCGAACTATGTGGGTGGGAGGAGGAAGCAGTAAAAAGTTCTGTTTGTAGGTGACAGGGGAGGTTTCCAGCCTGCAAGCCAGCCCTGAGCTGGGGACAAGAAGGAAGGTTGTTTTGTGACAGAAATGGCCAAAGTCGTGGCTGGAAATGCAGGTGTGTCCCTGGATGATGGCCATCTGCTGAGGACGGCTCAGGGGAGCCATTAAGGGGTGTAGGCTCTCAGGACCATGAGGTGCACGTGGGTCTCAGACGTCATGGAGAACAGGCGGAGAACAGGTTCTGAACCCCTGAATTCTACCCATGCACACAGGAAACAGCCTCAAGTGCAGGGGATCCCACACACTTGTGGAGTGCAGAAAGCTGAACTCAGAAGCAGGGTATGGAAGGTGTGGATGGAATCCCAACATAGGAGAAGGTGGAAGCAGGAGGATCAGGAATTCAAGGCCATCCTTGGCTGCATGGTGAGTTGAGAACAGCTTGGGCTACTGAAGACTGTGTTAACAGTCATTATCATCATCATCTTTAAATAGATAAAGTAAACCAGGTTGTGGTGGCACATGCCTGTAATCTCAGCTCCTGGGTATCCGGTTGACATCTGAGACAGACAAGCACAGATAGCATTGAAACTATAGAAGAGCCCCTTCTACTGTGTCCCCTGGTTTGCTGGGACCCCCACCCTTCTGTGTGGCCATAGCGCTTAGCTGGCAAGTTGCTTGATTTGTGACTTTCTTTCTTCTGCAAGTAATAACTCTCATGTAAGCACTTGCATGGTAGACTGTATTGTTTAGGGCAACCTGATTCCTTGCTCCTGGGCCATGGGGGGCCTCAGGTTTGGCTTAGAATAAAACATCTCTTGTTTCCTTTGAGTTTAGAGCTGTGTTTTGCTTCAGCGCCACCAAGATTTGAGAATGTCCATTCAGCTCTACTGGCTGGCTCACACCTGTGAGCCCAGCATCAGAGAGTTAGAGGCAGAAGGATCAGATGTTTGTGGCCATCCTCTACCACACAGTGAGTGATGGGCCAATCTCATGATACCCTCAGCATCCTAGGGCTCTGCCCCAAAGACACCATACTAGAGGGTGGGGCTTTAGTTGAGTGGGTGACAGCTTGTCTAGAAGGTAAAAGATCCTGGGTTTAATCCCTGGCAGCAGAAAGAAAGAAAATACAAAGAAAGAAGAAAGGGTGCTGAAGAGATGACTCAGAGGTTAAGACTCGGTCTTACAAGCAGAAGACATTGAATTCAGATCCCATGTCCCATGCAAAAATGCCCAGCTGTAATGGTGGTGGTCCACACTTCTGGCCCTGGTGGGTGAAGCCAGGGAAATCCCAGAGCTAAGCAAGAAGGAGGTAGAAGTAATCTAGGATGATTCCCGATGTCACCCTTGGTCCTCCACAGGGACACATGTGCCTTCTGCTAAACATATGCCTGTGCACACACACACACACACACACACACACACACACTAAATGAATAAAGTTTTTTTGTAAAGAAAAAGAAAGGTAAGGAGGAAGGAAGAAAAGAGAAAAGGAAGGAAGAAAAGAAGGAAGAAAGTGGGAAGCAGGGAGAGGAGGAGGGAAAGAAGGAGGGAAGTAAGAAAGGAATGAAGGAGGAAGAGAAGGAGACAGGGAAGGAGGAAATACCTTTGAGAGCTACTCCTGTGTTAAATGACAGGTAAGAGCACTGGCCAGAAGCCCCTCCCTCAGAGTACACCGGACCATAACTTCTTAACCCAGCAGAAGTGTGGCCGCCAAGCCCCATGTGGAGTCTCTTGCTGCCCCTTTCAGAAGCCCCCACGTACAAGGGTGTGACTCAAGGGCAGCAGTGTGGTGAGACCCTCTGGGAGCTGGAGATGAGAAGCAGCAGAGCTACTTCCTATATGGTTTCACAGCCAGGAGACCTGACAGGAGCTGCCCATGCACAGAGCTCAAAGCCAGGGAGTCCTGCCAACACAGAGCTCTGTGACACCCTTTTCCCCACTCTGCATTGTCTCTGCCTCCCTGTGTTAGCCCCCAGCTGGATGATAGACAGGAAGAAGGGTAACAGAATACAAGGGGACTGACTGCAGGGAGGAGGTGGCTTACTTCAGGAAGGAGGGACATTCTTTCCCATCTTGCACTGCCCTACCTCCCTAGCAACTCCTTAGCAACCTCTGACTGGTATAAACAACAGCCACTCTCACCTGGGGAATCTTCAGACTTCCTCCTGTCCATGGCAGCTTCTCCCTGCTCCCTCAGACCTTCAACTATCTTTTCTGTTCCAATGCTCTCTCACCTTAACGCTAAACTATGGTCTTGTTGCCCACCAGGTCCTCAGCTCTAATAAAACTTGTATTTCTACCTTATGCTGGCTTCTCTTATGTAATGTCCCTCCACGTCACCCTTACTCATTGTCCTTTCTCTGCTGCTGACCTCACAGGACGGAGTCAGGGAGGGATGCACAGACAAACCAACAGAGAAAGGGCCGCACAGAGATGCCGGCTACAGAAGAGTCCTGAAAGAAAAACACAGCAGACAGATAGCTGCTGCAGGTGCCCTGGGGAAGCAAAAGATCCACAGGGGCAGGAGCCTTTCTAGAGGGTCGGTTGGCCACTGCAAACCCTGAGTGTAGCTGAGGGACAGTCTCAGGGAGTTGACTTTGCAACTCATCCTGTTCTGTCAGTTATCTGATAAAGACATGCTTGATTTGTTCAAGGTTCACTGCACCTTGCCCAGTCTTAAAGAGTACATGCTCACAGTGTTGTTTGTTCTCAGAGGTGGTGAAGTAGGCGGCCATCTGTCTCTTTCTCTTTACAATGTGCTTGCATTTGAGCTTTTACTCTCTTCTGTCATCTACTCATGCCTTCTCCTTCCCTTCCTCTTTCCCTGAATTGTAGTCAAAAAGAATCTTCAGCCTTTGCTTTCTGATTCCTTCCCCCTTCTACTGTCAGATTTGCACACAGACTCCTAGCTTGAACCTCTGGAAGCCCCGCAGTTCCACCATGTCTAGCAAACGGTTCACCAGGAAGCTGAAGGAGGATGTGACCTGCTCCATCTGCATGGAGTTTCTGCAGGAGCCTGTCACCATCGACTGTGGGCACAATTTCTGCCTCCAATGCATCAGCCAGGTTGGGGACACTTCAGCCAACGTTCTCCCATGTCCCCTGTGCAAGTGCTCTGTGCAGAAGAGCACATTCAGGCCCAACAAGTTGTTGGCCACTCTGGTGGAGGATATCCAAGCTATGGAACCAGATGGGGAGGACCTGACATGCCGTTGGCACGGGGAGAAGATCCATTACTTCTGCGAGGATGATGGAGAGTTCCTATGTCGGATGTGTCGTGACACCAAGAACCACAAGTCCCACCATTGCACCTTCATAAATGAGGCTGCTCAGGACTACAAGGTAAGTGGCCAGTCCACGATGAGGTGAGGGGGGACGGGAACTTGTACCTGCTCTAATGATTGGCACCCATAGCCCCACTCCTCTCCTTGCACTTGAGTGGGTCGTTTGTAGCCAGCTCTCTGTCCTGTGAAGCAGGAGGGACAAGGAACAAACAGGAAGTTTGACTCAGAAGGACTCAAGTCCTGGGGTTACTGCTGACCCTCAAGGACTCCCTTCTCCCAACAGGCTGTTCTCACCTCACTGCAGATGAAACTCAGGGCTTTGGAAAAGCTTGTGTTCTACCACAGAGCCACATGTGCAGGCCTGGTGTCTTTGCTCCCTGTGAGGAAGACAATACCAATCTCCCAAACAGCTGGCAGGACAGAGGAGAAGCCTCTCTTAGACAGTCCCCAAGCACCATCCACATAATCAGAGCTAGTTGTTAACAAGTGTCATTTTCTTATGCTGCTGAAGTTCTAGTTTCTTATTCCTGCTGTGCCCTCTCCCCAGCATTAAAAGAAAGGAGGCAACTCATAATATCACCGGGAACCCCAGGAGATTTCAGGGGTCTCCTCCACAGAGCGACAGCTTCTGGAGGACGCTTGTCTGCTCAGCCTCAGAGAGATGCCATGCTGTTGTTAACTGCTGTGGCTAACAAGTGCTGATGTCATCAGTTTTGTACTGAGAACTTTCTCATCCCTCTGTGCACACCCCACGCTGCTATTCCCACCACAAGGCTGCTCCAAAATAAACACCTGATTTTCTTGTGTGTGTGTGTGTGTGTATGTGTGTCTCATGTGTTCCCAGAAGCCTCTGATTCTCCACAAAAAGAGGAGGGTCTTGGATTTGAGACCCTCCCTCCTCCATGATCTGAGTGCTGGGAAGGGCAGGTGTTCCCACCATACCTGATTTATTCAGTGCTTCAGGAGACCCAGGCTTCCTGCACCCTAGACATGCACTGTGCCAACTGACCTGCATCTAAGCCCCATCTCTGATTTATCTTTTGTAATGAATTAATTTTGTTCTTCCCATATATGTCGACAATGCATTTTGATTATGGCTACCCCTTTCTCCCTCCTGTTTCCCCTGGACATTTCCATAGCATGCCCACCTCCTACCTTTATGTCTTAATTTTTAAAATTGGACAATATAATATAATGTGTAAGCAATAAAAGAAAAGATATCAAGGATGAAGGTAGTTATGATGGAGCTCCTAGTTCCACATGGTTAACACCACATGATAAAGCTGAACAATAGCAGTTTTGTCCATCTTCTCTGAGACTAAGTTAATGATGTGAATACACAGAGAGCTGGCCTCCAAGTCTATCTTCATCATTAGCACACAGAGCTCCGGCCCACAAGAGACCATCCACATTGTGGGCACACACAGCCCCAGCTCCTAAGTGACCATCCCACTTGTGAGCACACAAGAGGCCATGTACCTTATGAGCACCTGGAGCCCCAACCCAGGGAGGTTTTCACACTGCATGCACCTGGAGAAGACCCCAGGAGATGCCTTAATGTTGTGAGCACAAAGATACAGAATTCAGGGTTTTGACAGGCAGTGTGGTTTGTCCAGTTATTAATCATTCAGCTGTCCGCAGATCAGAACACTGAATGAAGAAATAGTCTCACTCCTCTCTGCCACCATCTGATGCTCATAGGATATAGCAGTTTCATGTGCAGTGCCCTAGAGGCAGGTATTTATTTAATTTCTGAGTGTGAGTGTGTGTGTGTGTGTGTGTGTGTGTGTGTGTGTGTGTGTATGTCTCTGTGAGAAAGCACTGTGTATGCCTCTGGAGGGCAAAAGGTAACTTTAAGGATCATCCTGGATTACTCTACCTCCTTACTGCTTTGCTCTGGGACTTCTCAGCCTCTGCCTTCCTGGGCCAGAGATACAGGCCCCCAACATTTCTGCCTGGCATTTTTATATGGGATCTGGGATCAGAACTCAGGTCCTTCTGCATGTGAGGCAGAGGATTAACTCCTCAGTCATCTCTTCAGCCCCTGGTCTCTGATTTTTTTTTTAAACTTAGGTTGACATGTCCAAATAAATCCTGATAATATTTCCTCCATTCATGTGTAATCCAATGATTGAAACCTTAACTCATGAGCAGGTTGTCTCTGATGACCATGGGTTCCCTCTCATCTCTGACCACCTTGGAGAAATTGTCCTGGCAGGAGATGGGACTTTCTGCAGAGTAACACAGTGCCCTTCTTTTTGGTTACACTATTGAAACAATGATCATCAAAGAATTAAAATCCCCCTGCCAATCCTATGCTTGGACCTGGGAAACTGAACCTGGTGCCTTCCAGAGGAGAATGTAGCCACATAAGAAGATTTCACAGAGTTCTGCCGGCTTTACTCACAATCAGCATGGCACACACATGTGCACATAAATTTCTTGGCCTTTGTGTTTTCTTTGCTATGAAATTCTAGCAATGGGACAGAAAAGATGGAGTCTTTCTCTCCAAGTTTGGCCAAACTAAATAATCTGCTATCCTTAACCAGTTTCCTAATGTCTTTTCAGACACAGGACAATTCTGTCTTTTTTCCTGTTTTGATCTCCTTGATGAGCTGAGCTTTTTCATCTGTGTATTTACTAAATTATTCCACTTGGATCACCTGTCACTTCTGCCTGAGCAGACAGAGGTCTTTGAGCAATGTTTTGGCAACTGCTCTTGTACAGACACAACATGGCGGTGTCTACTAGGGTGAGACTTTGTGGCATCCTACGAACAACAGTTATGGATGGACTCCCCTCCCCCAACTCAGCAACACCCTATTTCTTAAAAAAAAAAAATCAGGGCAGATAAAACTCACAGTGTAACCCCTGGGGTCAAGGAAAACCAGCTGTGGGAAGATAAACCCGAACTATGTGGGTGGGGGAGAAAGCAGTAAAAAGTTCTGTTTGAGGTGAACAGGGGAGGTTCCAGCCTGCAAGCCAGCCCTGAGCTGGGGACAAGAAGGAAGGTTGTTTTGCGTCAGAAATGGCCAAAGTCATGGCGGGAAATGCAGGTGTGTCTCTAGATGATGCCCATCTACTGAGGCGACTCAGGGGAACCACTGAGGGGAGCAGGCTCTCAGGACCATGAGGTGCACGTGGGTCTCAGGTGTCATGGAGAGCAGGTGGAGAACAGGTTCTGAACCCTTGAATTCCACCCATGCATACAGGAAACAGCCTCAAGTGCAGGGGATCCCACACACTTGTGGAGTGCAGAAAGCTGAACTCAGAAGCAGGGTATGGAAGGTGTGGATGGAATCACAACACAGGAGGAAAGTAGAAGCAGGAGGATTAGGAGTTCAAGGCCATCCTTGGCTGCATGGTGAGTTGGAGAACAGCTTGGACTACCAAAGACTGTCTTAACAGAAAAAGTCACCACCACCACCATCATCATCATCAAAAAGATAAAGTAAACCAGGTGGTGGTGGCACATGCCTGTAATCTCAGCTCCTGGGTATCCGGTTGACATCTGAGACAAACAAACACAGATAGCATTGAAACTATAGAAGAGCCCCCTCTACTGTGTCCCCTGGTTTGCTGGGACCTCCTCCCCTCCCAGTGGCCATAGCACTTAGCTGGCAACATGCTTGATTTATGACTTTCTTTCTTCTGCAAGTAATAACTCTCATGTAAGCAGTTGCATGGTGGACTGTATTGTTTGGGGCAACCGGTTTCCTTGCCCGCTGGGCCATGCGTGTCCTCAGGTTTGGCTTAGAATAAAATGTCTCTTGTTTCCTTTGAGTTTAGAGCTGTGTTTTGCTTCAGCACCACCAAGATTTGAGAATGTCCATTGAGCCCGACTGGCTGGCTCCCACCTGTGAGCACTGGAGAGTTAGAGGCAAAAGGATCAGAAGTTTGTGGCCCTCCTCAGCCACACAGTTAGTGATGGGCCAAATCTCATGATACCCTCAGCATCCTAGGGCTCTGCCCCAAAGACACCATACTAGAGGGTGGGGCTTTAGTTGAGTGGGTGGACAGCTTGACTAGAATGTAAAAAGTCCTGGGTTTAGTCCCTGGCAGCAGAAAGATGCAAAGAAAGATACAAAGAAAAATACAAAGAAAGAAGAAAGGGTACTGAAGGGATGACTCAGAGGTTAAGATTCTGTCTCACAAGCAGAAGATTTTTGAATTCAGATCCCATATCCCATGTAAAAATACCCAGACCCACACTTCTGGCCCTGGTGGGTGAAGCCTGGGAACCCCGAGAGCTAAGCAAGAATGAGATAGAAGCAATTCAGGATGATTCCTGAAGTACCTTGGTCCTCCACAGGGACACATGTGCCTTCTGCTAAACATATGCCTGTAAACACACACACACACACACACACACACACACACACACACACACACACACACACTAAATGAATAAAGTTGTTTTTTTTTAAAGAAAGAAGAAAGGAAAGGAGGAAGGAAGAAAAGAGGAAAGGAAGGAAGAAAAGAAGGAAGAAAGTGGGAAGCAGGGAGAGGAGGAGGGAAAGAAGGAGGGAAGTAAGAAAGGAATGAAGGAGGAAGAGAAGGAGACAGGGAAGGAGGAAATACCTTTGAGAGCTACTCCTGTGTTAAATGACAGGTAAGAGCACTGGCCAGAAGCCCCTCCCCCAGAGTACACCGGACCATAACTTCTTAACCCAGCAAAAGTGTGGCCGCCAAACCCTGTGTGGAGTCTCTTGCTGCCCCTTTCAGAAGCCCCCACGTACAAGGGTGTGACTCAAGGGCAGCAGTGTGGTGAGACCCTCTGGGAGCTGGAGATGAGAAGCAGCAGAGCTACTTCCTAGATGGTTTCACAGCCAGGAGACCTGACAGGAGCCGCCCAGCACAGAGCTCAAAGCCAGGGAGGTCCTGCCAACACCTGCGGGGTGACCTGTGTTATCTGAGAGCACAGAGCTCTGTGACACCCTTTTCCCCACTCTGCATTGTCTCTGCCTCCCTGTGTTAGCCCCCAGCTGGATGATAGACAGGAAGAAGGGTAACAGAATACAAGGGGACTGACTGCAGGGAGGAGGTGGCTTACTTCAGGAAGGAGGGACATTCTTTCCCATCTTGCACTGCCCTACCTCCCTAGCAACTCCTTAGCAACCTCTGACAGGTATAAACAACAGCCACTCCCACCCGGGGAATCTTCAGACTTCCTCCTGTCCATGGCAGCTTCTCCCTGCTCCCTCAGACCTTCAACTACCTTTTCTGTTCCAATGCTCTCTCACCTTAACGCTAAACTATGGTCTTGTTGCCCACCAGGTCCTCACCTCTGATAAAACGTGTATTTCTACCTTATGCTGGCTTCTCTTATGTAATATCCCTTCACGTCACCCTTACTCATTGTCCTTTCTCTGCTGCTGACCTCACAGGACGGAGTCAGGGAGGGATGCACAGACAAACCAACAGAGAAAGGCTACAGAAGAGTCCTGAAAGAAAAACACAGCAGACAGATAGCTGCTGCAGGTGCCCTGGGGAAGCAAAAGATCCACAGGGGCAGGAGCCTTTCTAGAGGGTCGGTTGGCCACCGACCTGGTGAAGGAGGATGTGACCTGCCCCATCTGCATGGAGTTTCTGCAGGAGCCTGTCACCATCGACTGTGGGCACAATTTCTGCCTCCAATGCATCAGTAGATATCTGATAAAGACATGCTTGATTTGTTCAAGGTTCACTGCACCTTGCCCAGTCTTAAAGAGTACATGCTCACAGTGTGGTTTGTTCTCAGAGGTGGTGAAGTAGGCGATCATCTGTCTCTTTCTCTTTACAATGTGCTTGCATTTGAGCTTTTACTCTCTTCTGTCATCTACTCATGCCTTCTCCTTCCCTTCCTCTTTCCCTGAACTGTAGTCAAAAAGAATCTTCAGCCTTTGCTTTCTGATTTCTTCCCCCTTCTACTGTCAGATTTGCACACAGACTTCTAGCTTGAACCTCTGGAAACCCCGCAGCTCCACCATGTCTAGCAAACAGTTCACCAGGAAGCTGAAGGAGGATGTGACCTGCCCCATCTGCATGGAGTTTCTGCAGGAGCCTGTCACCATCGACTGTGGGCACAATTTCTGCCTCCAATGCATCAGCCAGGTTGGGGACACTTCAGCCAACGTTCTCCCGTGTCCCCTGTGCAAGTGCTCTGTGCAGAAGAGCACATTCAGGCCCAACAAGTTGTTGGCCACTCTGGTGGAGGATATCCAAGCTATGGAATCAGATGGGGAGGACCTGACATGCCGTTGGCACGGGGAGAAGATCCATTACTTCTGCGAGGATGATGGAGAGTTCCTATGTCGGATGTGTCGTGACACCAAGAACCACAAGTCCCACCATTCCACCTTCATAAATGAGGCTGCTCACGATGAGGTGAGGGGGGATGGGAACTTGTACCTGCTCTAATGATTGGCACCCATAGCCCCACTCCTCTCCTTGCACTTGAGTGAGTCGTTTGTAGCTAGCTCTCTGTCCTGTGAAGCAGGAGGGACAAGGACCAAACGGGAAATTTGACTCAGAAGGACCCAAGTCCTGGGGTTACTGCTGACCCTCAAGGACTCCCCTCTCCCAACAGGCTGTTCTCACCTCACTGCAGATGAAACTCAGGGCTTTGGAAAAGCTTGTGTTCTACCACAGAGCCACACATGCAGGCCTGGTGTCTTTGCTCCCTGTGAGGAAGACAATACCAATCTCCCAAACAGCTGGCAGGACAGAGAAGCCTCTCTTAGACAGTCCCAAAGTACCATCCACATAATCAGACCTAGTTGTTAACAAGTGTCATTTTCTTATGCTGCTGAAGCTCTAGGTTTCTTATTCCCGCTGTGCCCTCTCCCCAGCATGAAAAGAAAGGAGGCAACTCATAATATCACTGGGATGCCCAGGAGATTTCAGTGGGCCTCCTCCACAGAGCCAGAGCCTGCCTAAGTGCTCTCTTCCCACAGGGACCCATTGAAAAGCAGGTGGAGGTGTTGAATCAGAAGCAGGAGGAGATACTACAAGAGAAGGTGCAAGCCAAAAGGATGATTACTGCCTTCAGGGTAAGTGAGAACACTCAGGAAAACTTCTAGTACTTCCTCTTGCACTGAGCCAGGACAAAGCCCAGGGACACAGCAGCACTGGGCAGAGGGCCAGGGAGACATTCAGCAGGGGATGTGTCCCAGTTCTGTCCCTAGGGTGACCTTCCTGGGTGGAGTCAACCTGAAAGGAGTGCAGGTCCACTCTTCCACCTACCCATAAGTGGTGGTATAAAGAAAACCTTTACTTTTCTGACAATTCAAAAACAAGTCTAGAAGCCTAGAAGCCACTATCTGTCCTGCCCAGGCCTTAACTGGAGACACATGTCCCCAGTTACAAAAGACACAGCTATAATCACCATGTATCTTGATCTGTTATTCCTGTGGATGCCTTTGAGTCAATAAGCTGAAACTCATGTTAAAGTGGAAGTGTTTTCTTTTCTTTTTCTTTAGGTATGGACCTCACAGAGTCCAGCCTAGCCTGAAATGTGTTCATGAATTTTGTTAAGCAAAGCTTAACAAAAGCTTAACTGCTTCTGTAGCAGTGAGCCTTCATGATTGTTGATAAATCACAATCAAATGGCTTAAGAGAACAAGGATTTTATTTTCTTTTATGATTGTCCAGTTACTGTTCTCATTCCAGCTTGGGAGGAGAGCTCATACCAACACCAGGGCCAAGGGATCTGGCCACACCATTTTGACATAACAGCTGAGAGAGAGATGATCCTTACTTGCCAGACCAGCATGTCTGACCAGTTGTAAATAAGGACAATAACTCTCTCAACCAGCTCTCTATTTTATTCTATGGCCTAATCCCACCCAGCATGGGCTGGGCTTTCCCTACCAACTAGACAATCTCCTGCAGGTTTGCTCTGGGCTTACCTCAATCACTAATTCTCTACAAATGTGCCCAGTACTGTCAAGTTGACACCTGTGCCTAACTATGACAACTTCTGAACTTTTTCCTGTGATCTGGATCAAAGGCCTGTGAAACCACGCCCAGTTACTGGGTCCCAGCATCCTAACTGGGGTTTGTTTGAGGCAGGGGGCTCACATAGCCCAGGCTGGCCCTCAAGTGGATTCGAGCCTTGAACTTCTGATTCTCCTCTTCCACTGAGATGCAGGTGTGCTGACCCTGCCTGGGAAACGTGAGTGTATGTGCTCAGGGCCTTAGATACAACCATAAATGTCATTCAGCTTAAATCTGAGAACAGATGATTCTTCGTTGGATCTTCTTGGTCTTCTCCCTTCCAGCAGGCCTGCCCCAGCCAGCTAGTCTGTACAGGTGTTCAGTATAAACATTATACATGTAAAAAATGAATGGGGGACTAGAAGGACACTGGAGGCCCAGCTCATCTCTGTGACCTCTCCCTTTGTCTCAGGCCCAGGTCCATTTAGAAAGACTGAAAATCACTGAGGAATTTAAGGTCTTCAGGCAGAGGCTGGAGGAGGAAGAGCACTTTATCCTGTCCAGGTTGGACTGGCTGGAGCGGGAGGGAGCCATGCAGATGCAGCACTGTGTCACTGACATCGATGAGCAGCTGGACGCCCTCAAGAAGTTCACGGAGTCCCTGGTGGCCAAGCTGCAAATGCCGCCCATGCAGCTGCTGGAGGTGAGTCCTGGGAGAAGAACTGTGGACAGGCAGCTCCCTCCCCTGTCTCAGGATGGAGTGTGGATGACCTGGCAGAATGACCCAGAAGCCTGGCTCTTCCCTCCTCTGTCGCAGGGCCATTCCACTGAGAGTCCATCTTGTTGATTCTTCCCAGCACTCTGAGACAGGAGGATTGTTGTTAGTTGAAGCCAGTCTGTGGTAAAGAGCAAGAGCCTGTCTCACGCAAGGTGGACAGGCAGACTGAGTCCTGGAAGCCTAGTGCTTAGAAGTGGGTGGAGTCCCTGGATCACCAAGAGTCAGGGCCAGCCTGGGCAAGAGAGGAGGCTCCCACTTCAACAAACAAACAAACATTCCACTAAAATAAGGATTGGAGAGATGGCTGAGTGGATAAAGTGCTTTGCACGGAAAGGTGAGGGCTTGAGTTTGAATCCTCAGACTGGGCTACATACTGAGACACTTTCTCTAAGGAAAAAAATAATTTGTCAGCCTGGCCATGGTTCAAGAATTCAGTGCCCACATGGGGTGTATGGTTGCCATCTTACTGCACAGTGTGGATGCAGCAGATGCAGAAAATAAGCTGAGAGGATCCCTCCTGAGCTCGCTCCCTGTCCCCCGTAGGCTTCTGTTAGTTTCAGTACTCCTTTCTGCAACAAAATGCTTGACCCGAACAACTTAGGGAGAAAGGATTTAATTGGGTCATGATTCAAAGTTAGAGGCCCATTACTGGGGGAACCAAGTACACCTAGACACATGTCATCCACAGCAAGAGCTGAGAATGATGGGTTCTCCTGATCTTTCTTTTTTTTTTTTTGCTTTTTTTATTTATTATTTATTCAATTGTGGGTATATGTGTGTGTGTGTGTGTGTGTGTGTGTGTGTGTGTGTGTGCGCGTGTGTGTGTGTGCGCGTGTGTGTGTGTGTGTGTGTGTGTAGAACCACGGACGAATTCGGGAACCACCATGGACCACCTCTATCTCCTCCTTGTTTACTCTGCCCCGGGATTCACAGGCTCCGCCCTACCAGGACCAGAAGCGCAGGTGCCCCCGCTTCCGCCTGGCGTCTATACATGGGGTCTAGGATCCGAACTCAGGACCTTCTGCCTGTAAGGCAGAGGCTTAACCCCTGAGCCACCTCTCCAGCCCCTGATCTTTCTTGTTCTGTGGAGACCCTGCCCAGGGAAAGGGTTCTGCCCACAGTGGGCTGTCTTCCCATGCTGATGGATGCAATGAAGACTGTCCCTTACAGCCTGGCCCAGAGACAATATGAATGTAGAGAATCCTTTCCAGACTTTTCCAAATCCTGCCTGCTAGCTCGACATCTCCCCATAGCCTCATTCCTTTTCTTTGGGGGACAGGGTCCCTGAGCATCCAGGTTGGTCTGGTACTGCATGTAGCTGATGCTCTCCAGGATCTCCTGATCCTCTTGTCTCCATCTCCCTGGGACTGCAGACTGCAGGAACTCTCCAGTGAGCTTTCTGTTTCTCTTTTGAAAAGCAACCATGCAAAGTCACTGGCCAGCAGAAACTCACCCCCTTCCCATCCACCCCCTCTAGGGTTCTTTCTGAGGCAGAATTCATCTTCAGAATGTCACTTTGCCTTCTGTTCCCAACCCCTGTTCTTCTTAAAGTCTGACATGTTGGGTTCCTTTTAGAACAACTTTCCAGGATGGCAGGTTGGTGGGTAAGGTTGGATGGAAAGTAAGGTGAGGAAGGAAGAGACAGAACATGGATGCTGGATTTCCTCTCCCTTGATCTCAGAGTGTGAGCCTCGCCCTCCATGCCTGAGCTCAGGAGCTGTGAGGCTGCTCTCTTTCTCCTGCAGGACATCAAGGCAACCCTGAAGAGGTATGATGGGCCAGGCCACACACATCTATCTGGCTTGATGGATCACTCAAGCATTCACACAGTAAACCTTTGTCCCCATGGGCTTAACAGGAGCTGCTGGGTAGACCAGCTGTCTGCACTCCTGTTCCCAGCTTCTCCTCCTTCCTGGCACCCTGCATGGGCTCCTCCTCAGCTGCATGATCCTCGTCTCCTGCTCTGTCTCCCTGACCCTTCCTTCCCTCCTCTCTGCCTCTCCCCATCTCCTCCTCAGCTCTCCTCACGCCAGCCCAGCCTAGTCCTGACACTCAGCTCACTAGCCTCAGGCTGCACCCCTCTCCTCAGCTCTATCCCCACAGCCCTACTACTTGTTCTTTCTCCATCTACTTCAGTCCTGAGCTGCCACACAGTTGGGCTGTGTCTTCACAGGAGTGAGAAGTTTCAATTTCACAAACCAACCTCAATTCCTGAGAACCTGGAGAAAAAAAATCAGTGAAGCAAAATCAAGACATCACTGCACCATAACGAACCTCAGCAAAGTTAGAGGTGAGGACATGGCTGTAACTACCTGCCCCTGGAGACCCTCCCTGTCACCCACACGTCTACCTGAGCCCACACTGGCCAGAAGTGGGTCATGGGCTCCCAAATGCTGCATGTCAGCTGAGCTCTTTCCAGACTCTGTATCCAGGCAGATCTTACACTGTCCCTTAGAAGGGACTTGTCTGACTGCCTGACCTTCTGTAAGGTCATGAAAGGAGACCTGGACTTATGTCCTAAGCTGTAAGTGCCATGTTTAGGGGTAAATCTAGGCTGTGGTAGCCTCAGCAAACCAGGTTTGGTTATCTTTCCCGATGAGCCAATTATCGATTGGCACAGTCAATAAACTGATTTAGTCAATAATTGAAAGGAGAGAAAGAGAAAGGAGATTTCATCAATGAGGCCACACTGGGGAGACAGAAAAAGAAATAAAGTTTAAGTGGCCTCAAGTTGATCCTCATGTCAGGGTTATGACATGAGTTTCAGGTTTAAATGGAGGAGGACGTGAAAAGCAAGCATTCACATGTGTGGCTGCTCCTGTCTTTCTTCTGCATCTGGACAGGGCTATGCTGGAGATCAGTGCAGGGGAGCTGAGGGCAGCCCCCTCTCCCTCTTGGCATATTCTGGGTCCACTGAGAATATGACAGACCCCAGTTCCCACCTCTCCCAGGCATCTGAACTCAGATCACTGCTGGGCAGCCCAGGCTTCCTTGCTTAACCTCTCTGGACTCTCAGTGTCCTTCATTCTCTGCCCCAGAGGACCTCCAGGCTGAAGGGGAGAAGGACAGACGCACCTTCCTGGAGGGCATGGAGGAAGAGGACTGGAGGAGCTGTGAGTGTGCTGGGGGCTGCTTCCTTCCTGTGGGGGGAGGATGGCAAAGTGACAATTCTGTCCATAGGCAGGGAAATTCCTATGTGTGGAAGACCTCTCATAGGCTTGTAGGGAAATGCTTTGTTGATGTCAACCAAATAACTCATTATATAGGGAAAAACCCTCCTGCTTAAAAATCTTCAGAGAATAGAAAGTATGGATTCATTTGGTGCAGGTGGAGGGACCCCTGGAGTCCAGTCAGCTCCCCAAGGCTGAGAAGTGGAGACCACCCTAACAGCCTGCACAGAGCTGATTCTGTGGTGAAATCGTTAGTGTCACAGCTGGAATCCAGCAGCCCCAGCGAGCCAGACAGAACCTCCCAGTCCCAGTAGAAATCAGAGAAGGAGATTTATCAATGTGGCCATATTGAGAAAAAGGGAATTAAAGACGTCTGGTGGCCTCCAAGTCCGTCTTTGGGATCCCGAGAAGAGGACGGACTGTCACTATTTCAACTCTGGTGTCTCTAGCCAGAAGCTCTGTCATTGTCTGAACCTGTGAGATGAGATCTCCTGGAGACAAGTTCTTCTCTGGTGGCACCTGGACCTCAGCCTTTTCCTCCCCCACATGCGATTTCTGGGGAGGTTAATTCCTTGGGGTCCATTGTTTCAATAGTCTGATGGCCTAAGGAGGGACATGAATGTCTCTTTCTAAAATATCTCTCCTGCCCAGCATTTACCAGAAGAACCTTTCTTTTTAAATTTATTTATTTATTTGATTTGATTTGAGAGATAGCTCAGTAGGTTAGACCCCTGCTTGCAAATCTGGCAACCTAAAGTCAATATCTAGAGTGCACATGACAGAAGGAGAGAACCACCATGTGCCATGAAATGTATGTGCTCTCTCTCTCTCTCTCTCTCTCTCTTCTATCACCCACATGTAAATAAATAAAAATATTTTAAAGTAAATTTTCATGAGAGAAAGAGACTGTGAGCGCACACATGAACACGCATAAACACAGGTAGAATTCAGACGACAGTCTTCAGAAGTCAGTTCTATTTTTCCACTATGTGTGCTTCCGGAAATAAAACTTATGTTGTCCCATCTGTGAGCAGACACTTTATGGGCCAAACTATTTTTCTGTCCCTTGAGAATCATTTCCTAAAGGCCACTCAGTTTGTCTAGAAACCACAGGTAACCTCAACCCCCAAGACTCACCTCCAGGGCAGGGTGCTGCCAGCTGCTCATTCTGTGGCTTCCTGAGGTCCGGGAGGAGGGATGCATCTCCTAGGTCCTGTGATGAGTAAGTGGAGGAGAGAGCATTGGAGCTCACTTCCCCAGCACTGATCCTGGGGCAGCTGCAAGAGGACCATCCCAGCTAGAGGTCACAAGTCACAGTTGGAGATCATGAGTGCAAGGCTAGCCAGGGCTATATATGACACTGTCTTCCAAGACAGCCCAAGAAACAAACTCATGTACGGAGAAGCTGGAAGCTCCCTCAAGCATTGCAATCATCCAGGGTGACCCTTCAGTTCAGTCCCTTGACCCACATTCTACAGAGTGTTTAGCCTGTCCAGTCCCAGCACTACCAACCAGGGTAGGACCCTTGGCCTGTCACTGAAAACCCAAAGCTTTTGTACTTCCCACCTGAGTCACTGATGGCTGCTGTGTGGTCCCTGATGTTTGAGTTTCTGCTTTTGAAAAACAAGATTTGCTTTCTCTCTTAATCCCTAGGGGGCCTGTTAGAGACCAACATGCCAGAGCTGCACACCTCAGGTAGGAGCCTGCACACAGACACTCCTGTGTGGAGCTGAGAATGGGATGAGGTGGAGAACACAGGGGTCCTGAACTTGGGAGGTGGAGGCAGGAAGCGGGGAAACAAGTCTATCTAGCTACACAAGGATGGAGGCTGAGGCCAGTTTGGGCCACATGGGACCCCATCTCAGAAAAGCAAAAAGAGTGAAACTTTAAGGCCAGGCGGGACCACCAGGACTCCCCAAGTCTCAGGATGTGAGTTCAGGGAGAAAGCCTACCTACAACTGCACCCAGCAAGGCTGGAAACCTGAAACCTGAGGTCCTGACCCCAGACTCTTCCTTATTTGTCCATAGATCCTGTTACCCTGGATGCGAACACTGCTGAAAGAGGCCTTGTGGTTTCTCAGGATCTCAAGACAGTGAAGCGGGTCACAGCCTGTGGGTTTGGCTGTGTTAAGAGCACAGGCCCTCTGCATCTCAATCTATTCCAAAGTGTAATGGGTTCCCCAGTCCTGAGCTCTGGCAGGTGGATCTGGGAGGCAGAGCTCCAGAGATCCATTGGCGGGGTCTGTGTGGTGGGCGTGTCTTCAGAGGTGCCTCCTGGCTGCAGCTCCCAGCAAAATTCATTGTTCCACTTGTGGGCCATTAAGGTCTCAGCCTCTGGATGCCAGCCCCTCACTCACAGCAGTGCCTTGGAGCATCTGTCCGTCATTCCTCAGAGCGTGGGCGTTTGCGTGGATCTTGATCACGGGGAGATCGTCTTCTTCGATGCCTCCACTTGCCATCACATCCACACCTTCCACACCTCTTTTAAAGGACCTATTTTCCCCTTTTTCCGGCTCTGGGGTATTGGCTCGCAGATCAGGCTGAGGCCCTAGAGATGTTCTCATCTCTCCTCTGTTAGATGTTAGGCATGTTAAACACAGAGTGGCTCAAGCTGTCCTGTGCACATCCAGACAAGGGTTTTACACAGTCCTCAGCCGGCCTAGACAGGTCAGCCCATCTGCCATTCTGCCAAGGACAGCTTCACAGCCCCCAGCCTGCTGCAGCCTCTCCACAGCCCCCAGTCCACATGCAACTGAGAGCAACTGGCACATTCTCCCAAGGACTTTTTTCACCCACCCAGAAAGAAGACCCCCTCCTTCATCCCAGCACATGCCCCTGTCCTACGCTCACCTGCCCATGCCCTACAAGAGCACAGACTTAGATTTTCACTACTGCTACTTTAGAGACAGCCATGCCACTGGATGCTTGCCTATTTGTCCTCCTGCCTACTTGCCAATAAATCAGCCACGCAGCTTGCTGCTTGCTGCTCACCATCCTGCTTGTCCCCTGCCTGCTTGACAATAAATCTCCTTTGTACATTATGTGCTGTTTTGGTGTGACTTTACATCCCTGATCAGCCTGAAGTGGGGGGAGCTTTGCCAAAGGCCCCCACACCCTACATCGCTTTCTTGCCATTTCCCAGGTGCGTGAGGTGTGGGGGACACACACTGCAGCTGCAGGTGTCAGGGTCTGGGCCGGATTAGAACATGCTTTGCAGCTGGCTTTGAACCCTCATCCTGTCTGTGTCTCCTAACTGCAGAGATGACAGGAGTAAGCGTCACACCTTGCTGTGTTATTTGTGTGTGTGTGTGTGTGTGTATGTGTGTGTGTGTGTGTGTGTGTGTGTGTGTGTGTGTGTGTGTGTCTGTGTGTCTGCAAGTGTCTGTGTAGGGGAGAGGGGACACTTGAGTGTATGTGCCGTGGAGGTCCACATGACTTCATAAATCATCCTGGATTGCTTTATCTTTATACTTCGCTCTGGGGTTTCCAAGGCTTGACCTCACAGAGGTTCATGAGTTCATCCTGACCAGCCATGTTGCTATGCTGCTCCTAATCAACCAACAGATCCTGCCACATCAGATCGTATGTCATAAAAGTAGGCAGAGGTTCACGTAAGAACAGGAAGATCTACTGGAGGGAGGGGGCAGAACAGCTGTGAGAAGAAAGGGACCAGCCAGATGTGGACAGGATTCAGGGAGGGGGAAGATGGTGGTTGTGGGGGCATTAATCAGGCAAATAAAATGGTTCATACATGAACATTCCTTCATGAAGCCCATTACTCTGTGCCATAGTTGGGCACAGGTATCAACTTGACAGTTGTGGGGTTGAGGTCTGGGCACATTTGTGGGGAATTAGTAGATGAGTTGAGCCCAGAGCACACCTGAAGGAGATTGTCTAGCTGATGTTGAAGGCCCAGCCTATGTAGGGTGGGATTAGGTCCTGAGACAGTTGGCATCCTTCTGTACACTTGACCAGACATGCTGGTCTGGCAAGTAAAGATTGTCCATCTCTCAGCCGTTATGTGATGATGGTGTGGCCATTTCCCTTGGCTTTGGTATTGGTGTGAGCTCTCCTGTCAAGCTGGATTGTGAACTGTAACCAGATATTCATAAGAGCCAATAAACCCCTTTTTCCTTTTAAGCCATTTGATGGTTATATATCAACAGCCATGCAGGTGAACTGCAACAGAACTTGGTACCCGGAAGTAGGATGTGGCTCATAAATCTGACTATGTAGATCTTGTGGTTTTGAACGGTTTTGCTGGACAAAGTTGGAAATGTTTGAAGATTTTCACTTTGTGGATTACAAATACTGTTCTTCAGAGTATAGTGGGCCAATTGGATAATGTCAGTGCTGAGAGAGTTATGGATTATTTGGGCCCAATTTGTGATGAGGGGAACAAGGAGTTTGGTGAAGTTGGATTTAAAGACGATAGACTGGTTTGATTGACAGAGGAGAACTGTGTTGGTAGCAATGAAGCTCTAGATGTGGAAAGGGCAGGCAGCAGGAGAAATGAGTATCAATAAAGGAAAACCTAGTGACTTACACTGGGATGATGGAAAACATGAATACCACGGTATGGCAATTTAGTGGTTTGGAAACCCAGATGTCTTCAGGGGCCAAAAGCCCAAGTTGAAGCCATTTCTTGGCCTTTGGAAGTTTTGGCTACTTAGAAAGAGGCTTTTTCAGAGTCAGCACACTAAAGTAAGTAGCTGTAGCTCCAGTGGACCAAACCACGTGTCAACATCGCTTCGGAATCTTGCAGTGTCCCAGTTGGTACTGGTTTTGGTGTATGATTATGGGGTTCATGGAGAGCAGCAGAAGCTTAGCCCCGAGTCACAGGCATGGAGTTCCTGCAAGGGAAGGTGAAGCTTACTGCTGCAGAGGCAAACACAGAGTGTTGCTTGAGATGCCAGGACCATGGGATGTATGCTGAGAACAGCTGTGAGTAGAGATTCAGCCTGGTTCAGAGGAACTCTGTTCCTAGAACTTGGAGCTGCCGACAGGGACTGGGATTGCCTAGAATTTTGGAGCCATCATGACTACATGATTAGCAACAAAAGATGGACATTGAAATACAGGATGTATCAATTCTAATTAGATATTCTCTTATTGTGTCAAGATGCTTCTAATTTGATATTTTATCTGTGATGGAGTATTTAACTTATTTTGATTTGATAGACTCCTACAGTTAAAAGATTTAGGATATTTAAAGAAAGACTTTCAGTTCCAACATTTTTATAACTGAACTTTTAATTTTTTATTATTTTTTATTTATTCAATTGTGCGTGTATGCATGTGTGTATGTATTTGTGTGTGTGTGTGTGTGTGTGTGTGTGTGTGTGTGGATGTGTGTGTGTAGAACCACAGATGAATCAGGAACCACCATGCACTGCTTCTACCTCCTCCTTGTTTACTCTGCCCCAGAATTCACAGGTTCCGCCCTAGCAGGACCAGAAACGTAGGCGCACCCACCCACTTCCACCCCGCGTCTGAACGTGGGGTCTAAGATCCGAACTCAGGACCTTCCGCCTGCAAGGCAGAAGCTTAACCCCTGAGCCACCTCTCCAGCCCCCAATAATTGAACTTTTAATGACTGACATTTTCAGTTGGATTATAGAAGTTTTCAAATTTAGACTTTTGAATTAATAAAGTTAAATGTATTTATATTATTAAGATAACTTTTAACACCTGTGGGGACAAGAATTGAAGGTTACAGTTTAAAAGTGCTGTGTTTTTGTGTTAAGTTGACAAGGGGTGGAGTGTCATAGTTGGGCACAGGTGTCAACTTGACCATTGCAGTTTTGAGCTCTGGGAACATTTGTGGAGAATTAGTAGTTGAGTTATGCCCAGAGTGAACCTGAAGGAGATTGTCTAGCTGATGGGGAAGACCCAGCCTATGGTGGGTGGGATTAGATCCTGGAATAAATGATGGAGAGCTGGTTGAGAGAGTTGGCATCCTTCTGTATACTTGGCCGGACATGCTGGTCTGGCAAGTAAGGATTGTCTATCTGTCAGCCTTTATGTGGTGATGGTGTGGCCAGTCCCTTGGCTTTGGTGTTGGCATGAGCTTTCCTGTCAAGCCAGACTGAGAACTGTAACAAGATAATCATAAAAGACAATAAACCCCTTGTTCCCCTCACCCGTTTGATGGTCATTTATCAGCAACCATCCAAGTGAACTACACACTCTGTATGCTAACCTAGAAAGGTAATAACAGATTTTTACACAAATTTGGATGATGAATTCTCTGAATGTATCAAGACTTCCTGGAGTGGCCTCTCCATCCCCCCATTCCCCCAGTGCTGGGCCATGTCTTTTCTGGTAGGTCTCCACTAAGATGCCCCTCCCGTTGAGCCCAGCGGATCTCACAGAAACATCCTCACTGTTCTTCTCAGGCTGTTTTCTTCCTGGTCATAAAACCTCGTTTATTTCCTTTCTTGCCTGCCTTTTTTGTCCACTGAAGTGTATTTTGTTCCAGGCTAACTCTGGCATGGCAGATGCTCATGCGTTTTCCTTATCTGCCCTCATTGCCCATCAATACTTAAACATGGCCTTGAACTTATCAACCATGTGTCCTCTGCACTCCCATCAACTAATATGACATCCTCTCACAGCTGACTCACTGCAGTGGGAAGCCACGCCCCTCACTGAGAGCTCAACTCCTGGCACACATGGAGCTGTAGAGCACAGCTGCTCAGCCTTCTGAATTATTTCTCTGTCTTTCCATATTCACTCCCCATCTGGATCCCTTGTTTCTCATGCTTTATTACAACAATGTTCTTTAAAAGCTAAGAGTCTAGAAAACTTTGGTAATTCACCTTTTAAGACTAAGGATGTAGCTCAGTGATAGAATACTTGGGTAACATAGGCAAGGCCTTGGGTTAGAATCCCAATTCATCAAGAAAAAGAAAGAGAGAAGGAAAAGAAAATAAAAGAAAAAAGAAAGACAAAAAAAGAGAAAAGAAAACTCAGCCTTCAACGTAAAATAGATCGGTGATAACGCACCTGCTCACAAACCTGACAACTGAAGTTCAGTCTGTGAAAGCCCACATGGTGCACATAGTGGAAGGAAGGAAGTGGCCTCTGATCTCTACCTGTGCATCATGTTCTGCTCTCTGTCTCTCTCTCTCTCTCTCTCTCTCTCTCCCTCTCTCTCTCTTCTCCCTTCCCCAAAACCCAAACCCAAAACTAAACATCAGCAACACGCTACTCAGCATTTGCTACCAAGTAGAACAACACCTTGGTGCTCATACCTGAGATGGAAGTAAAATGCAGGGAAGCTGGGAGGGGCAGTTTTCATTCCCAGCAATGGCATCAATACAACCTCAGGTCACTTTTAAGCCTGTCTATCAACAACATTATCACTCAATATGATAAAACAGATTGAACAGAAAACAGAAGTTAATTTTTTTGCATTTTTTGTTTACTGTATGCAGGTGAATGACCGTGCATGCTGTGGTGTAAGTTTAAAGTCAGAGGACAACTTGTGGCAATCAGCCCCTTCCTTCCACCATGAGGTTTCTGGGATTCAGATAACAGTCTTCAGGCTGGTGGTAAGCGTCCTTACACCAAGCCATTTCTCTGGTACATGGACAGGCTTTGAAACCACATAACTACCCACTACAAGTGCTCATTCATAATTTCTGAAGTACTAGATCTAAAGAGTGGCTTGCTGGGCGAGGGCTCAGCCACAGAGTAAAGGCAATAGGAGTGACTAGGTGTGGCCTGTGTCTCTGTTCCGCAAATGTCTTTGGAGCTACCAGAACTCATTGTAAGGACCTGGTATCAACACAGGGAGAACTCAGCCAGCTGCCAAGACAAGAGGATGGTTCTATTCAGACATCCTGAGTCAGCACGGTCTCTGCAGCAGAGCAGCGGGAAACAGGTGCATCTTTCATTCTTAGTCCTCAGAGCACCTGGTGGGAACCTGCCAGTGCTGGGGCTGCCTTATGGCTGGCCACAGAGTCCTTACCTGGCAGGCAGGAGACCCCGGTTCAAAACCCAGTACTGACAACAAGTTTTGAAAATTTTTAAAGAGAAGAAAGAAAAAGAAGAAGAAGAAAAAGAAGAAGAAGAAAAAGAAGGAGGAGGAGGAGGAGGAATAGTAGGAGGAGGAGGAGGAGGAGGAAGAGGAGAGAAAGAAAGAAAGAAAGAAAGAAGAAAGAAAGAAAGAAAGAAAGAAAGAAGAAAGAGAAGACGAAGGAAAGAAGAAGAAGAAAGAAGGGAGAAAAGGAATAGGAGGAGGAAGAGGAGAGGAAGGAGAAAAAAATAATAGGAAGAGAGGAAAAAATAAGAAGAGAGGGAAAAGGAAGAGGAAGAAGGAGAAGAAGGAGGAGAAATAAGAAAAGGAGGGAGGAGGAGGAAGAGGAAGGGGGAGGATGAAGAGAAGGATGAGGAGACACTCAGACAGGAATATACAAAGAACAGGACAAGATGTATGTGGAATGTTCAACAAATGGTGGAAAGAAAGAACTGACTACTACAAGTCATCCTTTGGCCTTCATCCATTTGCCTTGATATGCACGTTCATGTTCTCTCTTTCTCTCTCTCTCTCAAATAAATAAATATTTTTAGAAAACAATGGTAAGTCAAATTTATTGTAACTTGGAAAAGGTCAAATTAGATTCCGACCTTACATGTTCACCAAAATATCTTGGATAATTTAACTTCTTTACAGTACATGTTGAAAGATGCTCTTTGCAATATTCTGTGTAATGTAAGGCTGAAGAGCATTCAGAAGAACTGGATGTACTGGTGGAGAATGGAGAAATGTCCAAAGCATACTTTTAGATGATAAAAACAAGATATAGGAAAAAAAGAGAAGTCTGTTGTGCATTTTCTGTTGTTTTGTTAATTTCTTGTTGTTTTTGTTAATTTTTTTTCAGAATTAGGAATTGAAACTGTGACTTCATTCATGGCAAGCACAAGCTTTACCAATAAGTTGTATCCAAGAACATGGTGTGTGTGTGTGTGTGTGTGTGTGTGTGTGTGTGTGTGTGTGTATGTGTATGTTTTCTGTTCTTTTTCTTTTTTTCTGTCCGTGTGTACACAATGTATATACATATGTATGTGTGCCTGCATACCTTTGTGTATGAGGGTATGTATGTTTCCTGTTTTTATCATCTTTTAAAATTTTTTCTATGTAAACATGTGTGCACATGCTCCTATATGTGTGTGAGAGTGAATGTAAATATGTATATATTTTACTTTATATTTCTCTTTTTTTCTGTGCATTCACTCATATGTGTGTTTCAAAGAGGTAATTTGGGCTGGATAGATGGCTCAGCAGTTAAGACTGCCTTGCAAGCAGAAGGTCCTGAGTTCAGATTCCAGGTCCTACATAAAAAATGCCAGGTGGAAATGGTGGCAGCCTGCACTTCTGGCCCTAGTTAACAGATCCTGGGAAATCCCAGATCAAAGCAAAAAAAAAAAAAAAAAAAAAAGATAGAAGCAATCCATGGTGATTTCCGAAGTCACCCTTGTTCCTCCAGAGACACACATACATATGGGTGCACACACACATACACACACACACACACATACACACCACAATAAACGAATGAATGAATTAAAAGAGTTAATTCACACCTACAGTTTTTTGGAATAAGGTGCAAAAAATAATCCAATACTCATTGCTGTATTGTGTCTGAGGATGGGAAGAGACAGGAAGAAAAATGCTTAGCTTTAGTATTTCACTACTTAGCACTGTCTGAACTTATGCCAAGAGCATAATGCATTTATAAGAAAAAAGAAAGTGACCATCATGATTAAAAAAAGGAGGAGGAAGAGAAGGAGAAAGGAAGTAAAGAAGAACCGAGGGAGGAAGTAAAGAAGGAAAGAGGAAGGAAGGAAGGAAGAAAAGGTGAAAGAAAGGGAAAGAGCTCATGCGTGGGTTTTCAGACTCCACCGAATCTACAGAATAACCCTCAGCAGTGGTGACTGACGGCTGCCTAGCCAAGCTTCTGGCTCCATGCACAGGAATGGTCCGGGCAGCCCAGGGATGGTCCCCAGTGTCGACACAGCACGTCAGCATCTTCCACCAGCAAAGTGCTCTTGCTTCCTGGACTGGGCCGTCATAGTCTCTAGACAGACTCACAGCGATACCAGGAAACAGCGCGACATTCCCAGGAAAAGGAAGAACAGGATCCAATCAAGAAGGTGCAGGATGGAGGTGAGGTCAGCCACAGGGAAGTCAGCCAGTAGCAGGTGCTGGTGGCCCCGATTGGTAAGTGCTGGCCTTGACTGGCAGGTGCTGCCCTCAGCTGGCAGGTGCTGGCGTTGACCGGCATGTGCTGCCCTGCACTGACCTCAGCTGGCAGCACATCATACCCTTGCCTTGTGGTGACTGCTGGGGTTCTAGCTGGCGAGCTCAGAGTGCGGCTGGTGCTCCTGGCACTGGAGGATTCCGCGCACAGAGTTGCTGTTCCCTCGCAGAACCTGCCCACCGCTTCTGATGGCTGAGCAGAGGCGACCCTCTCCCAGGAGCCGCTGGGAAAGGGGCTTGCAGCACAAGGGGCGGCCGCGGGTCTCCAAGGCCAAGGCCTTCTCCACAGCTGCATCAGGCACACGCGGCGGAAGAAGGATCCGCACACGGTGCTCAGGGCCTCCTTCGGGGCTCCAGGCAAATGGGGCCGTCATCGTTCTGGCCCCTTTGAGCAGCGAGACCGTGGCCTCCACCCACCAGCTCCCTGGGGGTCCTCAGGTGAGAGGACTTAGTGGAAGCCCATCCCACTCAGCCCCGAGGGGCTCGGGCTCCCAGGCCAGGCAGGTGTCCCCCTCCACCAGAGACCCCAGAGCCTGGACCTCGGGGACCACCTGCAGGAGTCTCGACAACACTTCAGCTGTGCCAGGCGCCCCAGTTCTCCCCACGCTGGATGAACTGACCCCACGCTTTATGTATCAAGTATGTGGAGCAAGCACGTGACACAAACCCACTTCGTTTCCCCAGAGCTCGCCCTGGAGGGCTCAGCGCACTGCGGAGTCAAGGCTGTGGCCGGAAGTAAAGCCATTGGGGCCGAGGCGCGGACAGCTTCTCTGGTTAGTGGCCGTTGGGGAGAACTTGGTTGGAGTTGGGCAAGGAGTTCCCACCCTGGCCCTCTGCCCACAGTGCTGACTACTCGCTGTCCCTGATGTCAGAACCTGTCAGAACCTCCTTTCCCGACCCAGCATCCTCTCCATCCACTCAACTGGCTTCAGAGTGGAGCCACGTGGGCGTCTCTGTGCCTCAGCTGGAGGCTATGGCGGCAGAACGTGAGGCTGCTCCCCTCCTGCTGGAGCAGAGAGGTGCATGTTGTGCCTAGCTGGTTCTCTCTCTCTCTCCCTCTCTCTCTCTCTTTCTCCTTTTACTCAGTCTGGGACCCCAGCCCCTATGGTGGGGCCACCCACATCATGTCTTTCCTCCTCATAAGCCTCTCTGCAATCTCCTGGAAGATTCACCCACGGATGTTTCTCCTAATGCCATAGGCAGTCCACCCACCCCCACCCCCGGTCCTTCTTTCCTTCCCCACCTTTCTTTTTCACTCCTTCTTCTCTTCTTCTCCCTCCTGCTCCTCTTCCTCCTTTTCCTATATGTTCTTCCTTCTCTGTCAGAGTCTCACTGGAGGTGACCCACGGCTGAGAATTTGTTGCATAGCTTCAGGCTGGCTTTGAATCCCATGTGAGGCCACAGTTTCTTGGCCTTCCTCTCAAAGCAGGTGACCCCTCAAATCTCAGCATTGCAAGTGCGGTAGACCCCTTCCTCAGTCCATACTTTCACTCCCTGACCACCATGAAACTCTCAGGTTTGACCAGACACAGAGTCACATGTGTATTATCTAAGTACTCCAGGGGTCTCAGGCAGGAGGTCTGGGGTTTGAGGCAAGCATGACCACATAATGAGATGTTATCACAACAATTAAAAAAAAAAAGATGGCAGAGTAGGCAAAGAGGAGGAAGAAGCGGAGGAGGAGAGGAGCTGCCTTCCTTAACTCCCTGAGGACCTGAACATGTAACTTTCTCTCCCTGTGTCAGGCCACAGTCCTGTGTGGGTGGATAGTGGAGGAACAGCCACCAGCACTGAGGTCACCAATGTCTTGATCTGCTCATGCCCAGTGTGCGTGCATGTATGTTAGAGATAGAGTGTATGTGTGTCTGTGTGTGTGTTTGTGTGTGTATGTGTGTGTTGTATGTGCATGTGTTCATATCTGTGTGTGTTATATGTGCATGTGTACATGTGTCTGTTGTATGTGCTTGTGTATGTATGTGTCTCTGTGTGTATGTGTGTCTGTGTCTGGGTGTTGTGTGTATGTGGGCATCTATGTGTGTCTGGGTATGTGTGTGTTATATCTGTGTGTTGCACGTGTGTGTGTGTGTGTGTGTGTGTGTGTGTGTGCTCGCGGCATGTGTAATGTATTCCCAGCAAGCCTCTGATTCTGTGTAACTGAGGAGGACTTTGAACTTGTGACCCTCCCACTTCCCTGTCATGAGAGCTGGGAAGGGCAGGTATCCCCACCATACCTGGTTTATTCAGTGCTTCAGGAAACCCAGGCTTCCTGCAACCTAGACACACACTGTGCCACCTGTCCTGCATCCCAGCTCATCTCTAATTTATTTATTTATTTTTTATTACTAATTATCTTTTGAAATAAATTAATTCTGTCTTATTGTTCTGATTTACAATCTCATACATGTAGACAATGCATTTTGATAATATCTACCCCTTTCTCCTGGTTCCTCTGGATATTTCCCTCGCATGTTAGCCTCCTACATTTATGTCCAAATTTTTAAAATTGGACAATATGAAATGATGTGCAAGCAGTAAATGAAAATACATTAATGCAGATAACCATGTTCCACATGGTTAACACCACATGATAAAGCTGCACAACAGCAGTTCTGTCCATCTTCTATGAGACTAAGTTCATGGGGTGAACACACAGAGCACCGGCCTCCAAGTCCATCCTCATCATTAGCACATGGAGCCCTGGCCCACAGGAGGCCGACCACATTGTGGGCACACGGAGCCCCGGCCCCTAAGAGACCATCCCCCTTGTGAGCACACAGGAGGCCACCCACCTTGTGAGCATATGGAGCCCCAACCCAGAGAAGCGTCCACACTGTGTGCTCCTGGAGAAGACCCCAGGAGAGGCCTTCACGTTGTGAGCACACAGATATGGAACTCAGGGTTTTGGCAGGTAGTGTGGTTTGTCCGGTTATTAATCATTCAGCTGTCCACAGGACAGAACACTGAATGTAGAAATGGTCTCATCTCCTCTCTGCCACCATCTGATGCTCATGGGATATAGAAGTCACATGTGCAGTGCCCTAGAGGCAGGTATTTATTTAATTTCTGTGTGTGTGTGAGTGTGTGTGTGTGTGTGTGAGTGTGTGTGTGTGTGAGTGTGTGTGTGTATGTGTGTGTGTGTCTATGCATATCAGGAGGCATGGTGTGTGCTATGGAGTGTTAAGGGTACCTTCAAGAATCATCCTGGATTGCTCTACCCCCTTACTGCGTTGCTCTGGGACTTCCCTGGCTCTGCCTTCCTGGGCCGAGGAAGCAATCCCGGACATTTCTGTCACATTTTTTTATGTTGGATATGGGATCAGAACTCAGTTCCTTCTGCTTGTGAGGCAGAGGATTAAGCCTTCAGCCATCTCTTCAGCCCCTGGTCTCTGATTTTTTTTAAACTTAGGTTGACAACACTAAACAAATCCTGAAGATATTTTTTCTGTTCACATGTAATCCAATGACTGAAACCTTAAATCATGAGCAGGTTGTCTCTGATGACCATGGGTTCCCTTCACCTCTGACCACCCTGGAGTCATGGTCCTGGCAGGAGACATGGACTCTAAGAAGTAACACTTTCCCCTTCTTCATGGTTACACTGTTGAAACAATGGTCATCAAAGAATTAAAATCCCCTCAATCCCATGCTAGGGCCTAGGAAGCTGAACCTGGCACCTTCCAGAGGAGGAGGTGGCCAAAGAGGAAGAAGATTTCAAGAGCTCTGCCGGCTCCACTCACAATTAGCATGGTGCACACATGGCCACATAAGTTTCCTGGCCTTTATTTTTTCTTTGCGATCAAATTCTAGCAACGACACAGAAAAGATGGAGTCTTCTTTCTCCCGAGTTTGGCCAAACTAAATAATCTGCTATCCTTAACCAGTTAGTTTCCTAATTTCTTTAAAGACATGGGAGATTTGGGTCCCTATTTCTGTTTGATCTCCTTGTTAGCTTAGTTTCTTCACTCGTGTATTTACTAAATTATTCCCATTTGCATCACCTGTCACTCTGCCCAGAGAGGACAAAGTTCTTTCACCAGGGTTTCATACAGCTGCTTTCATACAGACACAAGGTGGTGGTATCTACTAGGATGAGACTTCGTGGTATCCTTTGAACAGCAGCTGTGGTGGACTGGCTTCCTTCACTCATCTCAGCATCATCCTATATCTTTAAAAAAAAATCAGGGTGGATAAAACTGGCAGTGTAACCCTTCAGGTGAAGGAAAACCAGCTGTGGGAAGAAAGACCTATACTACTTGTGTGGGAAAGAAAGCAGTAAAAAGCTCTGTTTTAGGTGAGCAGAGGAGGTTCCAGCCTGCAAGCCAGCAAGAGCTGGGGACAAGAAGGAAGGGTGTTTTGTATAAGAAATGGCCAAAATCATGGCTGGAAATGCAGGTGTGTCCCTGGAGGATGCCCATCTGCTGAGGGGTGCAGGCTGTCAGGACCATGAGGTGCACATGGGTCTCAGGCATATGGAGAGCAAGTGGAGAACAGGTTCTGAACCCCTGAATTCTACCCATGCACACAGGAAACAGCCTCAAGTGCAGGGATCCCACACACTTGTGGAATGCAGAAAGCAGAACTCAGAAGCAGGGTGTGGAAGGTGTGGATGGAATCTCAACAGCAGCAGGAAGGTGGAAGCAGGAGGATCAGGAAGGAGTTCAAGGCCATCCTTGGCTGCATGGCGACTTGAGAACAGCTTGGGCTACTGAAGACTGTGTTAACAGAAAAAGTCAACAACATCATCAGCAGCAGCAGCAGCAGCAACACCATCGTCATCATCATTATCGTCATCATCAAACAGATAAAGTAAACCAGGTTGTGGTGGCACATGCCTGTAACCTCAGCTCCTGGATATCAGGTTGACATCTGAGACAGACAAGCACAGATATCATAGCAAGCCATAGAAAAGCCCTGCCTACTGTGTCCCCTGGTTTGCTGGATTCCCCTCCCTGTGACCATAGCACTTAGTTGGCAAGTTCCGTGATTTGTGACTTTCTTTCTTCTGCAAGTAATAACTCTCATGGAAGCACTTGCATGGCAGACTGCATTATTTAGGGCAACCTGATTCCTTGCTCCTGGGCCATGGGGGTCCTCAGGATTGACTTAGAATAAAATGGCTCTTGTTTCCTTTGAGTTTAGAGCTGTGTTTTGCTTCAGTGCCACCAAGATTTGAGAATGTCCACTCAGACCAATTGGCTGGCTCATACCTGTGATCCCAGCATCAGAGAGTTAGAGGCAGAAGGATCAGAAGTTTGTGGCCATTCTCAGCCACACAGTGAGTGATGGGCCAATTTGGATATCATGATACCCTCAGCATCCTAGGGCTGTGCCCCAAAGACACCACACTAGGGGGTGGGTCTTTATCTCAATGGGTGGACAGCTTGTCTAGAAGGGAAAAGGTCCTGGGTTTAGTCCCTAGCAGCAGAAAGAAATAAAAATACAAAGAAAAAAGAAAGGGGACTGAATTCATGACTCAGAGGTTAAGACTCGGTCTCATAAGCAGAAGATTTTGAATTCAAATCCCATGTCCCATATAAAAATGCCAGGCTGAAAGGTGGCGGCCTGCACTTCCAGCCTGGTGGGTGAGGCAAGGGAAATCCCAGAGCTAAGCAAGAAGGAAGCAGAAGTAATTCAGGATGATTCCTGAAGTCACCCTTTGTCGTCCACAGGCATACATGTGATAAACGTGTGTGTGGGAGCACACACATACTCACTAAATGAATGAAGTTTTTTTTTTAAATAAAGAAGAAAGGAAAGGAGGAAGGAAGGAAGGAAGAAAAGAGGAAAGGAAGGAAGTTGAGAAGGAGGGAAAGAAGGAGGGAAGTAAGAAAGAAAGGAAGGAAGGAGGAAGAAAAGGAGGGAGGAAGGAGGGTACTTTTGAGAGCTACTACTCCTGTGTTAAATGACAAGGAAGAGCACTGGCCAAAAGCCCCTCCCCTCAGACCACACTGGACCATAACTTCTTAACCCAGCAGGCCTGTGGCTGCCAAGCCCAGTGTGGAGCCTCTAGCTGCCCCTTTCAGAAGCCCCCAAGTACAAGGGTGTGACTCAAGGGCAGCAGTGTGGTGAGACCCTCTGGGAGATGGAGATGAGAAGCAGCAGAGCTACCTCCTAGATGGCTTCACAGCCAGGAAACCTGACAGGAGCCGCCCAGCAGTGAGCTCAGAGCCAGGGAGGACCTGCCAACACCAATGGGGTGACTTGTGTTATCTGAGAGCACAGAGCTCAATGACACCCTCTTCCCCACTCTGCATTGCCTTCGCCTCCCTATGTTAGCCTATACCTGGACATGAAAACAGGAAGAAGGGTAACAGAATACAAAGGGACAGACTGAAGGGAGGAAGGAGATTCTTTCCCCTGCACTGCCTTACCTCCCTAGCAACTCCTTAGCAACCTCATACAGATATAAACAATAGCCAGTCCCGCCCAGAGACTCCTCAGACTTCCTTCTGTCCATGGCAGCCTCTCCCTGTTCCCTCAGACCTTTAACTATCTTTTCTGTTCCAATGCTTTCCCACCTCAATGCTGAACTATGGTCCTGTTGCCCACCAAATCTTCGGTTCTAATAAAACTTGTATTTTACCTTATGCTGGATTCTCTTATGCAATGACCCTCCATGTCAACCTTACACATTGTCCTTTCCCTACCACTGACCTAACAGGACAGAGTCAGGGAGGGATGCACAGACAAACCACCAGAGAAAGGACGGCACAGAGATATCGGCTATAGAAGACCCCAGGAGGAAAAACCAGCAGAGATAGACAGGCTGTTGCAGGTGCCCTAGGAAAGCAAAAGATCCACAGGGACAGGAGCCTTTCTGGAGGGTCAGTTCGCCATTGCAAACCCTGCCTGCAGCTGAGGGACAGTCTCAGGGAGTAGACTTTGCAACTCGTCCTGTTCTGTCAATTGCTTAATGAAAATATGCTTGATTGGTTCAAGACACAGCACGCATTACCCAGTCTTAAAAGGCACATGCTCACAGTGTGGTTTGTTCTCAGAGGTGGTGAGGTACGTGGCCATCTGTCTCTTCTCGCTACAATGTCCCTGCATTGGAGCTTCTACTTTCTTCTGTCATCTACTCTGTGCCTTCTCCCTCACTTCTTCTTTCCCTGACCTGCAGTCAGAAAGAACCTTTAACTTTCGGTTTCTGATTCCTTCCCCCTCCTACTGTCAGATCCACATACAGACTTCTAGCTTGAACCTCTGGAAGCCCTGCAGCTCCACCATGTCCAGCAAACAGTTCACCAGGAAGCTGCAGGAGGAAATGACCTGCCCCATTTGCATGAAGTTTCTGCAGGAGCCTGTCACCATCGACTCTGAGCACAATTTCTGCCTCCAATGCATCAGCCGGGTTGGGGACACTTCAGACATCGTTCTCCAGTGTCCCCTGTGCAAATACTCTGTGCAGAGGCGCACGTTCAGGGCCAACAAGCTATTGGCAAATCTGGTGGAGGAAATCCAAGCTATAGAACCAGATAGGGAGGACCTGAAATGCCATCGGCATGTGGAGAAGATCCATTACTTCTGTGAGGATGATGGGGAGTTCCTAAGTGTGGTGTGTCATGACACCAAGAAGCACAGATCCCACCACCGCAGTGTGATAAATGAGGTTGCTCAACACTACAAGGTAAGTGGCTGGTCCAGGACGAGGTGAGGGGGGACTGGAACTCATACCTGCTCCAATGATTCACACCAGGGCCCCACTCCTCACCCCACTCCTTGCACTTGAGTGGGTAGTTTGTAGCCAGCTCTCTGACCTGTGAAGCAGGAGGGACAAGGACCAAACAGAAGTTTGACTCAGAAGGACTCAAGTCCTGGGGTTACTGCTGACCCTCAAGGACTCCCCTCTCCCAACAGGCTGTTCTCACCTCACTGGGGATGAAACACAGGGTTTTGGAAAAGCTTGTGTTCTACCACAGAGCCACACATGCAGGCCTGGTGTCTTTGCTTTCTGTGGGGCAGACAAGACCAATCTCCCAAACAGTGGGCAGGACAGAGGAGGAGAAGCCTCTCTTAGACAGTCCCAAAGCACCATCCACATAATCAGAACTAGTTGTCAACAAGTGTCATTTTCTTATGCTGCTGAAGTTCTAGTTTCTTATTCCTGCTGTGCCCTCTCCTCAGCTTGAAAAGAAAGGAGGCAACTCATAACAACACCAGGACCCCCAGGAGATGTCAGTGGGTCTCCTCCACAGAGCCAGAGCCTGCCTAAGTGCTCTCTTCCTACAGGGACTCATTGACAAGCAGGTGGAGGTTTTGAATCAGAAGCAGGAGGAGATGCTACAAGAGAAGGTGCATGTCCAGTGCAATGTCCAACACGCTATTGACCTCTCAAAGTCTAGCATCTGCTAAAACCACCAAGATCCTTGGAGGCAAGGGATTCACAGCCACAGTAGTGTTCCTATGCTTAAGGGGAACACCGGAAAGGGTTCAGGGAAATGCCACTGGGTCCTTGTACATCATCGGAGAGCAGGGTCCAGAGGAGAGTCAGGTATGCACAATAAAGGACTCTCTGGGAATTGGGGAGGGAGGCACTGGGGGACGGAGAGGGAGGAGAGAGGGGAGGGGGAGCAGGGGGTTCGGGGGAGGAGGAGGGAGGGAGGGATCTGGTGTACCTATTAAGTTTGTATGAGCAGAAATAATAATAAAAAATGTATTAAAAAAAAAAGAGAGAAGATGCAAGCCAAAGAAATGATTACTGCCTTAAGGGTAAGTGAGAACCTTCAGGGAAGCTTCTAGTACTTCCTCTTGCACTGAGCCAGAACAAAGCCCAAGGACACAGCAGCACTGGGCAGAGGGCTGGGAGCCATTCAGCAGGGGATGTGTTCCAGTTCAGTCCCTAGGGTGACCTTCCTGGGTGGAATCATCCTGGAAACAGTGCAGGTCCATTCTTCACCTCCCCACAAGTGGTGGTATAAAGAAAACCTTTACTTTTCTGACAATTCAAAATACAAGTCTAGAAGCCTAGAAGCCATGCTCTGTCCCATCCAGGCCGTAATTGGAGACAGATTTCCCCAGTTAGAAAAGACACAGGCTGTAATCCCAGATACCTTGATCTGTTACTCCTGTGGGTGCCTTTGAGTGGATAAGCTGAGAGCCAGCTAAAACTAGAAGTGTTTTCTTTTCCTTTTTTTGGAAATAGATCTCACAGAGTCCAGCCTAGCCTGGAATGCTTTCATGAATTATGTTAAACTTAGCATGGACTTTTGCTTCCTTAGCAGTTAGCCTGCAGGGTTGCCGATAAATCACCAAGGAATGGCTTAAGGGAGCAAGGAGTTTATTTTCTCTTAGGATTATCTGATCACTGTTCTCATTCCAGATTGGCAGGAGAGCTCATACCAACACCAGGGTCAAGGGAAATGGCCACAACATCTCTACATAAGGGCTGAGAGAGGGACAATCCTTGCTAGACCAGCATGTCTGGCCAATTGTAAACAAGGATGACAACTCTCTCAACCAGCTCTCTGTATTTTATTCTAGGGTCTAATCCCACCCACCATGGGTTTGCCCTTCCCCATCAGCTAGTCAATCTCCTGCAGGCTTACTCTGGGCTTAACTAGAACTTTAATTCTCTACAAAATGTGCCCAGAGCTCAAACCCTGAACTGTCAAGTTGACACCTGTGCCTAACTATGACAACTTCTGAACCTTTTGCTGAGATCTGGATCAAAGGCCTGTGAAACCATATGCAATTACTGGGTGCCAGCATCCAAACTGGGGTTTGTTTGAGGCAGGGGACTCACATAGCCCAGGCTGGCCTCAGGTAGCCACCAACTAGACTTAAACTTCTGATTCTCCTCCTCCACTGAGATGCAGGTGTGCTGACCGTGCCTGGGAAACGTGAGTGCATGTGCTCAGGGCCTTAGATACAACCATAAATGTCATTCAGCTTAAATCTAAGAACAGATGATTCTTCGTTGGATCTTCTTGGTCTTCTCCCTTCCAGCAGGTCTGCCCCTGCCAGCTAGTCTATACTGGAGTTCAGTATAAACATTATACAGGCAAAAAAATGAACAGAGGGCTGGAAGGACCCTGGAGGCCCACCTCACCTCTGTGACCTCTCCCTTTGTCTCAGGCCCAGGTGCATCTAGAAAGATTGAAAATCATTGAGGAATTTAAGGTCTTCAGGCAGAGGCTAGAGGAGGAAAAGCACTTCATTCTGTCCAGGTTGGACTGGCTGGAGCAGGAGGGAGCCAGGCAGATGCAGCACTATGTCACTGACATTGACAAACAGCTGGACGCCCTCAACAAGCTCATGGAGTCCCTGGTGGCCAAGCTGCAAATGCCGCCCAGGCAGCTGCTGCAGGTGAGTCCTGGGAGCAGAACTGTGGACAGGCAGCTCCCTCCCCTGTCTCAGGATGGAGCGTGGATGACCTGGCAGAAAGCTTGAGGGAGCCTGACTTTTCCCTTCAGGTCCAGGGTTTTCCATCTGAAAGTCTACCTTGCTGGTCTTTACCTGCACTACCAGCACTCAGGACAAAGGCAGGAGGATTGCTTCCAGCTTGAGGCCAGTCCGTGGAAAAGAGCAAGAGCCTGTCTCACACAAGGGTGTGTGGGCTGACTCACATATGTGACCCTAGTGCTTGGGAAATGTGTGGAGTCCCTGGGTCACCAAGAGTCAGGGCCAGCCTGGGCAATAGAGGAGGGCTCCCATTTCAACAAACAAACAAACAAACAAACAAACAAACAAACAAACAAACATCCCATCTAAAGGAGCAGAAGGCCCCTTCCAACATCAGCTGCATGCAGTCCAAGACCAATCTGGACACTCAGAGACCCTGTACCCCAAAGAAAAGGAATGAAGCCATGGGGAGTAAAGTCAAGCTAGCAGGCAGGACATGGGAAACTCCTAGAAAGGATTCTCTAGATTCACACTGTCTCTGGGACATCCCACTAAAATAGGGATTAGAGAGATGGCTGAGTGAGTAAAGTGCTTTCCACAGATAGGTGAGGGCCTGAGTTTGAATCTCCAGCCTGGGCTATCTAATGACACACCATCTCTAAGGAAAAAATAAAGTACTTTGTCTCACTGGCCGTGGTTCAAGGATTCAGTTACCTCAGAAGCTGGAAGCAGCTAGACTCACTCATCACACCCACAGCAAGAGCCCAGTGTGATGGGTCAGTGCATGTTCACACTAGGTTCTCCTGGTCCTTCTCCTGTGGAGACCCTGCCCGGGGAAAGGGTGCTGCCTACAGTGGGCTGAGTCTTCCCTCGCTGATGAATGCAATCAAGACCCTCCCTTACAGCCCGGCCCAGAGACAGTGTGAATCTAGAGAATCCTTTCCAGGCGTTTCCCATGTCCTGCCTGCTAGCTTGACTTTACTCCCATGGCTTCATTCCTTTCTTTGGGGTACAGGGCTCTGAGTGTCCAGATTGGTCTTGGACTGTATGTAGCTGATGTTGGAGGGGCCTTCTGCTCCTCATGTCACCATCCCCATCCTGGACTGGGTTCCTCTTAGAACAACTCTCCAGGATGGCAGGTTGGTGGGTGGTTGGACGGAAAAAAAAGGTGAGGAAGGAAGAGAGAGAACATGGATGCTGGAGTTGCTCCCCTTGATCTCACTAGTGTGAGCCTCGCCCTCCACACCTAGCTCAGGAGTTCTGAGGCTGCTCTCTTTCTCCCTGCAGGACAATCAATGGCAACCCTGAGCAGGTATGATGGGCCGTGCCGCACACACCTGGCTTGCTGGATCACTCACGCACACAGTGAATCTTTGTCCACATGGGCTGTGTGTGCCCTGCCCTGCTGCTCAGGCTGCACCAGGAACTCAGCTGTGCACAACAGCAGCTGGGGCTGCTGGATAGACCAGCTGTCTGCACTCCTGCTCCCAGCTTCTCCTCCTTCCTGGCACCCTACATGGGCTCCCTGCTCAGCTGCATCATCCTGGTCTCCTACTCTGGTCTCCCTGCTCTGTATCCCCCATCTTGTTCTTTCCCTACTCTCTGCCTCTCCCCATCTCTCCTCAGCTCTCCTCACTCAGCCCAGCCTAGTCCTGACACCCAGCTCCACTAGCCTGAGGCTGCACCCTCTCCTCAGCTCCATCCCTGCAGCCCTGCCACTGGCTCTTCCTCTGTCTACTGCAGCCAAGGCTGCCACACAGTTGGGCTGTGTCTTCACAGGAGTGAGAAGTTTCAGTTTCACAACCCAACCCCAATTCCTGAAAAACCGGAGAAAAAATCAGTGAAGCAAAATCAAGTCATCACTGCACCATAAGGAAGCTGAGCAAAGTCAGAGGTGAGGACAGCGCTGGCCCCACCTGTCCCTGGAGACCTTTCCTGTCATCCATGGGTCTACCTGAGCCCACAGCGGCCAGCAGTGGGCCCCGGGTGCCCAAATGCTGGGTGTAAGCTGAACTCTTTCCAGACTTCTGTATCCAGCAGATCCCAGAGCAAGGATTTGTTTGCCTGCCCCACCCTCTGCAATGAAAGGAGACCTGGACTTATGTCCTATGCTGTAACTGCAATGTTTAGGGTAAATCTATGCTGTGGCAAGCCTCGACAAACCGGGTTTAGTTACCTTTTCTGATGAGCCTTATTGATTGATTGATGGATTCAGTCAATAATTGAAAGAAGAGAAGATTTCGTCAATGAGGCCACAACGGGGAGACAGAGAAAGAAATATATTCCAAGTGATCCTCTGGGTTCTGATATGAGTTTTAGGTTTAAATGGAGGAAGTGAAAAGCAAGCGTTCACATGTGTGGCTCCTCCTGTATTTCTTCTGCATCTGGACAGGGCTGTGCTGGAGTCCACTACAGGGAGATGAGAGCAGCCCTCTCTCCCTCTTGGCACATTCTGGTCCACTTAGAATATGACAGACCCCAGTTCCCACCCTATCCTGGAATCTGAAGTCAGGTCACTGCTGAGCAGCCCAGGCTTCCTTGCTTAACCTCTCTGGACTGTCGGTGTCCTTCATTCTCTGCCCCAGAGGACCTCCAGGCTGAAGGGGAGAAGGACAGACACACCTTCCTGGAGGGCATGGAGGACGAGGACAGGAGGAGCTGTGAGTGTGCTGGGGGCTGCTTCCTTCCTGTGGGGGAAAGGAGGATGGCAAGGACATAATTCTCTTCATAGGCTAGGAAAGTCCCAGGTGTGGGTGACCTCCAGTGGAGAAAAGGCTTACGGGCAAATGCTTTGTTGATGTCAACCACCAAATAACTCACTATGTAGGGAAAAAAACCTCCTACTTAAAAATCTTTAAAGAGAATAGAAAGTGGGGACTTATTTGATGCAGGTGGATTGTACCTTCTACTTCCCAACTTAGTTACTGATGGCTGCTGTGTGGTCCCTGATGTTTGCAGCCTCTGCTTTTGAAGAACAAGATTTGTTTTCTCTTAATCCCTAGGGGGCCTGTTAGAGACCAACATGTCAGAGTCGCTCACATCAGGTAGGAGCCTGCACACAGACATCCTGCTTGGAGCAGGGAATGGGATGAGGTGGAGAACACCAGGGGTCCTGAACTTGTGAGGTAGAGGCAGGAAGAGGGGAGACAAGTCTATCTAGCTATACAAGCAGGGAGGCTTAGGCCAGTTTGGGCCACCTATTTCAGAAAAGAAAAAAAAAAAAAAAAACTTCACGGCCAGGCGGGGCCAGGACTTCCCAGGACTGGGGTGTGAATCCAGCCAAAAAGCCTCCCTACAACTGCACCCAGCAAGATTCCAAATCTGACAACCCGATTCCAGACTCTTCTTATCTGTTCATAGACCCGGTGACCTGGATGCCAACAGTGCTGAAGGAGGCCTTGTGGTTTCTCAGGATCTCAAGACAGTGAAGCTGGATGCAGCCTGTGGGGGCGGCTCTGTTAAGCGCACATTGCTTCACTATTTATTGCGAAGCTTGCTAGGCAGCCCAGGTCTGATCTGGGAGGCAGAACTCCAGAGATCCGAGGGTGAGGCCTGTATGGTGGGCGTGTCTTCAGAGGTGCCTCCTGGTTGCAACTTCCTGCAGATGAAGTCTTTGTGCCACTTGTGGGCCATTAGGGTCTCATCCTCCAGATGCCAGCCCCTCACTCACGAAGGGGCCTTGGAGACCCTGTCAATCAATCCTCAGAGAGTGGGCATCTGCGTGGATCTTGATCACGGGGAATTCGTCTTCTTCGACGCCTCCACTAGCCATCACATCCACACCTTCCACATCTCTTTTAAAGGACCTGTTTTCCCCTTTTTCAGGCTCCGGGGTCCTGCCTCCCAGATTACACTGAGGCCCTAGACATGTTCTCATCTCTCCTCTGTTAAATGTTAGGCATGTTAAACACAGAGTGATTCTATCTGCCCCCTGTCGACATCCAGACAAGGGCTTTTCACAGTCCTCAGCCGGCCTAGACAGGGCAGCCCATCTGCCACTGTGCCAAGGACAGCTTCACAGCCCCCAGCCTGCTGCAGCTTCTCCACAGCCCCAGTCCACCTGCAACTCAGAAAAACTGCCACATTCTCCCAAGGACTTTTTTCGCCCACCTGGAGAGAAGCCCCCTCCCTCATCCCTGCACATGCCCCTGAGCTATCTATGCTCACCTGCCCATGCCCTACAAGAACACAGAATTAGATTTTCACTGCTGCCTCTCTGTCTGCTTTAGAGAAGCCATGCCACTTGCTGCTTGCCTTTGTCCTCCTGCCTACTTGCCAATAAATCTGCCATGCAGCTTGCTGCTTGCTGCTTCCCATCCTCCTTCTCCCCTGCCTGCTTGGTAAAAAATCTCCTTTGTACATTATGTGCTGGTTTTAGTGTGACTTTACATCCCCGATCATTCTGAGGTAGGGGGAGCTTTGTCAAGAGCTCCCACGCCCTACATCTCCTTCTTGCTGTTTTCTAGGTGCCTGAGGTATGGGGGACACACACTGCAGCTGCAGGTCACCTGATCTGGGCAGATAGAACATGCTTTGCAGCTGACTTTGAACTCTAATCCTGCCTGTATTGCTTAATTGCTGAGATGACAGGAATAAGGGCCACACCCTGCTGTATTATGTATTTTTAAATTTTTTGTGTGTGTACGTGCAAATATGTAGGGCGGGTGTAAGAGGGCACGTGAATGTGTTTCCCTGTAGAAGTCCAAAGTGACTTCAGAAATCATCCTGGATTGCTCTATCTCTACACTTTGCTCTGGGAGTTCCAAGGTTCTGCTGCCCTCCAAGGCTTGACATCATAGAGATTCATGAGTTCACCTTGACCAGCTGCATTCCCATGCTGCTCCTAACCCATCAACAGGTCCTGCCATATCAGCCTGTATGTCATGAAACTAGGCAGAGGATCACGTGAGAATAGGAAGATCTACTGGAGGGAGAAGGCAGAACAGGTGTGGGAAGAAAGGGTCCAGCCAGATGTGAACAGGAGAAAGTGAGGAGGAGGATGGTGGCTGGGGGGGGAATTAAAACAGGCAAAGTAAATGGCTCATTCATGGACAAACTGTCATGAAGCCCATTACTCTGTATGCTAACCTAGACAGGAAATAACAATTTTTTAAACAAACTTGGATGATGAATTCTCCTAATGTAACAAGACTTCCTGGATAAGGACTCTACATTGCTCCTTCCCTCCCTCCAGTGCTGGCCCATGTCTTTTCCTATAGGTCTCCACTAGGATGCCCCTCTCATTGAGCCCAGTGGATCACACTGAAACATCCTCACTGTTCTTCTCAGGCTGTTTTCTTCCTGGTCATAAAACTTCATTTACTTCCTTTCTTGTGCCCTCCTTGTTCAATGAAGTCCATTTAGTTCCAGGCTGACTCTGGCAGGTAGGCCGGGCTCATGTGTTTTCCTTATTTGCCTTCAATGCTCGTCAATTCTTAAACATGGGCTTGAACACGTCAACCATGAGTTATCTCTGCATTTTTTTTTTTTTTTTTTTTTTTTTCTTTGAGAATATATACTGTTTTCATTTTTATATATATATATATATTTTTTTTTATTCAGCTCATACAAACTTATTAGGTACACTGGTTCCCTCCCTCCCTCCTCATCCCCCCACCCCTTTGCTCCCCCTCCCCTCCCTCCTCCCTCCCTCCACCCTCTGCTCCCCCTCCCCTCACTCCTCCCTCCCCCCCCCCCAGTGCCTCCCCTCCCCCAATCCCCGGAGAATCCTTTACTGTCCATGCCTGACTCTCCTCTGTGTCCTCCTCTCCAATGACATACAAGGACCCAGCGGCATTTCCCTGAACACTTTCCTGTGTTCGCCTGAAGCATAGGAACACTATTTTGGCTGTCAATCCCTTGCCTCCAAGGATCTTGGTGCTTTTAGCAAATGCTAGACTTTGTGGGGACAATAGTGTGTTGGACATTGCGCGGGGCATGGAAAGTCCAATTATGATTGCTTCGGCCCTAACTTGTGTGGAGTATCTTGCATATCATTGCTCCTCCCATCCTTGTGCTCTTACACTCTTACTGCCCTCTCTTCCAAATGTCCCTGAGCTTCAGGATGGGGAGAGATTAGGCTGGCCTAGTTCTAGGTGGTTGATACAGTCTCTGAAGTTCTGGATTATGGTTTGTTGATTTTCTTTTGTGGTTTTGCTGCTCCTGCAATGACCTTCACTCCATCCTGATGGGTATTGGATGTCACTCCCTGGCCAGAGATAAAAAACTGTTAAATTAGAGTCTTGTTATAAGAGTATATTCAAAGGTAGATGCAATAAAAGTAGGAAACCACAGTGAGGGAAGTGTCAATCACGCATTTGCGAAATGGTTACTTATTATCTGCCAGGCTATATGCCCTCCCCTTCTGGTGACATCACACTCCCTCAGTTGTAGATGATCAGGAACAAAAATTCTGTGAACTTAACCAGATGTCTCATTGCTTACTCGCAGTCCTTGATGGAGGCCTATTTTCTTTGCTGTTACATGGTCCCCTCTCTCCTTGTTTCTGGTGTGGCCCTCCTACCCCACCCCGCCTGTTCATACTCCTTGCAATTACTGTATTACAGAGATTTATCTTTGAGTGTCTCTGGTGGTTGGGTGGGTTTGGTACTAGGAGCCGCCTATTACGGAGTACATACAGTGCTTAATTTTCTGGGTCTGGGATACTTCACTCAATATAATTGTCTCTAATGACATCCATTTCC